>ML803947.1:109496-144521 GCA_009831015.1 Picea engelmannii
TCTCCTTGGTATATATAGGAGACTAGGAGGTATAATGGCTTAAAGCCGACATAATTAAAATAACATTACTAATCTAAATTACAACTAATGGCCTAAGCCGACATAAATAAAATAGCATTATTAATCTAATATGCCCCAATTAAGGGGTAATGAGCCAATATTAGGGCTTAACATACGTCCACCAACTCTTCTTCTTTATTAGCTTCAATCAATCATCTACATGCACAGAGCCAAAAACCCTTACTCTTCCTAAGATAGGAGATCTGTACAGCTCGCTAGATCCTTCTTCCTTGCATTAAAGCATAAAGCCTTCATAGTCTCTTACAACGATTTTCACTTACCTCTGTAAGTCTCGTACAGTATGCACAAAGCCTTACAATTCTTGATCACACAAATCCAACTCTTAGCACTTAGCCAACTTGCACAACACTTGCGCACTATTCAACTTTCACCACTACTTCTTACATTTCCTATACCTCTATTTATACATACAAAATATGCCTAAACATGGGTAAGCCCATGGTCCAACATCCCATTCCCATTACATATTCCCAAATCCAGAAAAGGACCCAAAAAGGGGCCAAGATCTCGCGATATCTACTTCGTCTTGTGCTTCGTCTTCGACAGGCTATCGAAGTCCCAAAATAGGTCAACCTAACCAAGGATCTCCCAAAGCTTGGTCAAGGGCCAACAGGCCCTCAACACTCACCTGTGACTCGTCCCAAGTAACTCTGGTCTGACTAGTTCTGCTTTGAACACCTTGAGCTTGGCTCAAGCTTCTTTGATCTGTTGTTGTCCTATGGCCTCCTTTTCAATGAACTGATGGATGAATGCATCATTAATAGTTCCCTCTAGACATTGTTTTGTTGTAGTGACAACCTGTTCTAGCTCTGCTCCTTGGCCTTATACCTCTGTAAACAACTGATAGGCCTTATCTTGCATAGGTTGGAGTTTATGAGTTATCTCCATAAATCTACTCTAGATAGTATGGATTTCTTGTTGTTCAATGCGTTCCTCTTGGGAGCACTTCATTCTTTCCACAACTGATAGGGAATTCAATTGCGCCCGTATATTTTCGACTTGATATTTCACCTCTTAGATTTGTGACTCTGGTGTTCTTAATTTTGGACTCTCAGCGAGTCGCTCATATGTCAGGGCACTGCGATCAGTGAGTTTCTTACATTCCAGGGTAAGATCCTTGAGTCGTTAAACTGCGCTCTTGGTGGTTGCTTCCCTTTGGTCTCTTACATCTTGAGGGGTCTCAGGTACTGTGTGTAGCTCCAAATCTTCTATGTGTTGTTGTAGTTGATGGATCACTTCTTCAAGTTATGCTACTTGCTATGGAACTCGCTCTTCAGCCTTTACTTCTATAACTGTCACAGAGAAAAGTGATATGTTGACCATTTCCTTTACTTCTCGTTGCTCTGCGAGAAACTTTTCCTTTTCTTATTGTTGTTATTGGATAAATCGGTAGGTGCGAACACTAACTGATCTCCCTAGATCCACCTGGATCTAGAAAAAAACATGACAGAACATGACTCTTTCTCTAAGTTGCAGTCATTGAATCTACTACCAAAAAGGAATGAATGGCGTACCTTTATATCGCTTCCTCAGTTCTCTGTTATTCCTACTTCGCTCTGGTGCTCTTGTGAAATCAGGTACAAGACAACACAAACCAACCAAAGTGAAGATAACAAATTATATTCAATGTCAACCTATGCATATGATCAAGGAGTTATGCAATAAAATAAGAGTGATTTTATGGGAAAGGGACATGCCGTTGTATTATATTAAATGAAAGTAGAAGATACAACTAGATCGCCTTGATGTCACAAGATTCCTTTTAGTGATCCTTGGTTCCAACACACACATTTTCTCTACACTTGCATGAAGAAGATAAAGTACAACTTGATAGACAAATAGAGTCTTCAAGATTCAATCCAAACAGAGTTCTTCACACAATTTTTTCATCAATTCTTCATTCAATATTTCTTAACCTCTTCCTTGAGAAACCTTTCATTATATAGGAGAAGGAGAGATGGTTAAAGAGATGAGGATGATCCCACTAAATCTGAGAATTTAGTAGGATGCCAACCATGTGAATGCCAACTCATTTTCTAGAAGATACTCTTCTATAAACTTTGTAACTTCCTCTTCCTTTCAAGCTTCAAAACACGTTCACACCCTACCTATAGAGCAGACTGTGAACACCTTGTAGGCTAGGTATAAGGTTGCCTGCGAGAATAAAGATTCTCGCACCCTGCAACATATTCAACCTGTGAACTCATCTTAAAAATATGTTATGTGGAAGAATACAATAGTCACTTTTCTCAGGCAAAAATTCCTTATGAGAGCCTGAAGACATAACTGTAGAGACATCACCAGAGTGACCAAAATAATGTGTAACAGAATGCCCCCCAAATTATGAGGCTGGAACTTGTGACAGCCGAAATACTTTGTAAAATTCGTGTGTGTGTCAGAAACAAGGAGCGCAGCTAATCGAAAACTATAAACAACCAAGCATCTGTAGAATATAATAACAGTTCTGAGGTAGGCATTCCCATGCTCAGGTCACAAATGAATGAAATCATAAACGTAGGCCATGGCCACCAATCAAACACAGTGGTTCCATGTTGCCAAAATGCTACATAGCCACCAGGAATACATTGTGGGTCTATGTTAGAAGACTCGAATTAAGATATAGCCACGCAACATACAAAATGGATCTATGTGTCGATACAAATCATACATACTCCATCGTAGCCTGGATCAAAAAGTTGAGACCCAGGGTCTTCAATCCCGTCACCTGAAAGGACGAATCTAGCCATGTGATTACATGTGTTGAAGTCGAACATGGTAGAAACCACTCGATTATTGGTCATTGATGAAAACCGTTAACAAGTGCAAGGGAAATCATCATTGATGTCAATGACTCCTAAGGTACTAAAGTACAATCCGAATGAATGTGAATGAATGAGTTGAAGTTGAACACTCGACGGAATCTCTCGATCAGGGATCAATGATGTGAAACCCCTGTCAAAAGCAAAGAGACCTACCATTAAGGCATGTAGGTTCCAAGGTACTAAATGATTTCTAAGTCTTATTCCCGGATAATGAGTTGGAGTCAACTAGAAAAGACTCATCAGAGGAGGGCCTTGATGTATCCCCCATCAATGACATGAAATAAGTAACAGATTTTGAGGGTGAATCAAAGTATGAATACGAGTTGAAATGGACACAGGGAAGGCTGACATAGTAAGAATGGACAACTGCAAATGGTTGACTCAATGGAGGGCTCGTTTGAACTTCTCTTGAACATATGAACGACACGACAAAGGACTCGGCAACACTGACTCAAAGATTAACCAAGATATGACATTGTAGCAAATCATACAAGAGACAAATGGATTTCCCAACCTGGATTCAAATGACGAATAGGGGGTGTCATGTTCAAGAGCGACGCTTACTGCCATTAATACAAATATGAAAACACATCCCTTTCCCAAAATTTCCCCCGCCATTTCTGGCAAGTACCTCTTTATTTTTACACAAGCTTGAGAAGGATAACATATGCTTGTCGATGTAAGCTCATCCTTTGGACAAGTCCCTCGAAGTACATTTAACGAACCCTAAGAAGGAGTGGTTCGGTCCTATAAGGGCCTTTTGATGTTTGTTTAGCGAGTCCAAAGATAGAAAACTCAAGGGTTTTTCATGTTTTGAGAGTCTGAAAAACACTTAAAGAGAACTCTCCCAGTTCATTTTTTTTAAATGAGTTCGACGAGACCGAAAAAGTGATAAACTATCACCCATCAAACGTTTTCTTCAAATACTTTAACGAGCGTGAAAAGAAAAATATCGCTCAACAATATTTTCATTTTTATGGAGCATGAAAAGAGCTTAAAGGATACTCCCTTGCATTTTTAGTTTTCATTTTACCATGACGAGTATGAAAAGATGAGAAAAAGTATACTCGATTGCATTCTCATGTATTTTTGAGCACGAGAATGAATGAAGACTGAGCTCGAGGTTTTTCCTACAAAAACCCTAAAAAAGTAGTCGTACATGTGACAAAAAATGAAAACATACTCATACACCGTCGTTCGGACCTCGAAGTCACTATATATGTGAAAAACCATACTCACAAGGCTATTAGGGTATTAGGTTTTTTAAGCAAAGCAATAAAAAATAATATAAAAAATCAACAAGAAATAGTAAAAAGTGAATAAATATGGGTGAAAAAGCCTTTTTTACCATTTCATTGTCACTTTGCCAAAAACTTGTCCAACATACCTCATTTTCCCCCAAATTTATTTGCTCGATTGTGGGAGGTACAAGTGATCATTCGGCAAACAGCTTTATACAACGAGGTAATCTCCTGATTTTCCAACTTTTCCATGGTTTACTTTTGATTTTTATTGGCAATTTTAGTGTTTTGTGTCCATTTTAGGGTCGGTAGGTGTGCTCAAGCATTCTCACAGGTGGGCCATTCAGGACCTGTGAGAATCTAAGATTTTCGCAGGTGGTATTCAATGCACCTGCGAGAATCTCGCACTATGCAAAAGCTTCACCTGCGAGGGCCAAAAAATAGATTTTTGTGTGTGGTTTTACTCAATAAAAAATTATGCAAGAGGTTAAAACAAGTTGCTGACTTCCTTCTCATGGCTCCATTGTAGGTGTTGACCATCACGATGTTGGAATAGAGGGAAAGAGAACATGAGGAGGAGGATGCCATTGTCGGTAATGATCTGGGTACAGTCATTGCCCTCTGAGAATGTGGGCTCTTAAAAACATTTTAGGATTTTGGGCATGAGATCCCAACTCAGATTGTTAGAGTACCTCGTCCATATGTGGGATGTGGATCAATAGTTATTTCATGCAGGGGTCCACACATTGACACTAGATATCAAGGATATCTATTTTCTGACAGGGTTGTCATGATGTGGATACCATGCTACTCTAACCAGAGGTAGAGGTGGCGGACTTCCTATGAGCGAGTATGTTTGCCAACATTGTATTCCTAAGGCAGAGAGAAGCAAGGGTAAGGTTTCCATTTGGGGGGTCCAAGATTTGCCTCTACAGACTATCTTGTTTACCATTTCATGCGTGGCTGGGAGCGCGACTCCACACATGTCTCTCCAGAGCTATTTCCAATATGCAATAGAGTGCACAGAGCCTCAGGTTTTTAACTGATCAGATGCGGTTCTCCGTAGCATGAAGAGGCAACTGACAAAGTGCAGAAGGGGTGAACTGAAGCAGTTCGGGTACAGGTCACTTTTGGTTTCATTCTTCCTGGAGAGGGTCCCACTGCTGCGACTACAGGTAGATTGGGGTTTATCGGCCCCACAAGATTCGAGGATGTTGAGGTGGTGTAACCTCATGGCTTGACACGTAGCAGGGCATATAATCAAGTATAATTATTCATTTTTTGACTAGTTGAGGCCCCAGATGCTGATGATCGATGACTACGCATATGCTAGTTTGGATTTTCGAGGAGATCTTGATTTGGTCCTACTTGAGGATGCTCAGTGGGGTGACTTAGGTGAGAAGTATACATTTTTTTCTTTTTTAATGTTTTTGCAAATTTTATTATATAAAATTTTTTTATGTTTATCCAAGGAATAATCAAAAAAAATCTTTTGATGACACAGATGTGGGGCCATATCGACCGCCAGGAACGTCTCCCATTCAGAGGCAAGGCGAAGCGGCTCTAGTGGCAAGATGGGATGTCGAGGACTACGAGGCAGTGGAACAAAACTTAGACAGGTTGACTTCAGATGTCCTGGACATCGCTATTGGGGAGATCCTGAGACGTTATCAACGTCATACTGTGGGCGTGTCCGAGTCTCTCAGTCGAATGCTCTGTAGGGTAGCCCGAGTAGTTGTATGTTATCATGAGCGTCATCCGTGATGCTATTTTTTAGAAGCTATGGGCTTCATATTTTGAGATTTTGATCTTTGGACATAAACTTTTTGTAAAAACTTTTGATCGTTATATACATATATACGGCTTCCACCAACTTATTTTGTGTTGTATAATACATGTGATGTGTGATTGGTTCATAAATGTCCCAATTGTATGTCTAACACATAATTAGCTAAGGCATCATTCAATGTATTTAGACATCTAGGAATGTGATGATATTCGATATAATCAAAATAATGTTCCAAGAGGCGAATTCGTAAATATACCCGTAATAAAGTAGGACTTCGGATAGCATAGACATTACTTAACTGTAGTACTACTAGATGTGAATCGATTTGTATAACCAGGTGGCGAATATCAAGAGAAATAGCATCAATCAACAATTTGATGATGGCGTTGTATTCTGCGATATTATTGGTCTCACAACCGATGCACACACCTCGTAGACTAATAAGTTTGTTTGTAGGTGCGTAAATTGCCCATGCAGTAGAAGAAAATTTCTGAGTACTACGACTAGCACCATCGGCGAAGCCAATGTGGGGTAGCGAAGACTCCGACATCTAGAAACCAGCACAATGTAAGATAATCGGTCGAGGGCAGAGACCAAATAACGAAAAAGCATACTAAAGTAACACACAAAAAGTATGATACAATAAAATACAAGAACTCATACACAGGTGATATTAATCATAGTACTTATTTAAGTACAACCCATTTTTGGGTTCACTCAAAGGGATACCATCGTACTCCACCAAATCGTAAGCTCCTTTCTCCAACACTCATCTAATGATATAAGGACCTCGCCACATAGATTCAAATTTTTCGGCTCCTAGCATATCCCGATCTTGTTCGTAAAGGAGAACCAGATCACCTTCGAAGAAAACACATGGCTTGACATGTTTATCGTATTGGGCTTTGACGAGTTTCTTCTGGGCTTCTATAACTAGGGTGGCATCGCGATGGATTTCAACTAGTTGCATGAGATACAACAGACGCTCTTCTTTGGCAGAAGTGTTTGGGAGAAGTTCAGCGGCTAGTTTTACAGAAGGTATCTCACATTCAATCAGCAAGATGGATTCTAGACCATAAACTAACTGGAAAGGTGTAAACCCATTAGCATACTTAACGGATGTCCGGTAAGCCCACAATGTTGAAAACAACATCGTGTGCCAACTCATTTTGTGAATTCCTATCATTCGTCGAAGCATGGTGTTGCACCTCTTCTGTCACCTTAGTGAGCAAAATAGAGGTGCTTGCAAGCTCAGTTGGGTCTACTGAGCAGGACAACTGCAAGGAAAAGAGTTAGGGAAAGAAATAGAAAACAACAACTAAGAATTAAACTAAGAAATGCAATAACAACTAAATTCATGAGCATAGGGACATAGAAACAAAAAGAACAATAAGACCCATGTCATCCAATGATGACATTGATATATTAGTGAAAGAATACACTGAGAAGAAAGAGGACTATGAGTCCCTTATTCCTCCAAGGGAGGGCTCTTGGACCCCCACTAGCAAGCTCTTCTTACAACAAATAAAAATGGAAAATGATGAAAGAACTCTTTGCAAATCCACTCAAGGGGTGAGATGGATTGCCCAATGCAATGGTGAAAATATACTCTTGGAAAGGATAGAGTCCTCAAGAGAATAATGGCAGCATAACTTTCCTTTAAATTCCTTGAAAAATGAAGTGTATCCATGGCCTTTTTATAGCATTCCTTTGAGCTATTGTTCAACTAGTTTGTAATGTGAAAAGAGGCTAATTAGGGCATTTCTAGGTCTTTGACTAGTCATCCAGTCCAATCCAGTCCAGATTTGAGTGTCAAATCGACTTGAGAGATGAACCATAAGTGGGTGGGAGGCCGACCACTCTCATAAATGTGTTGTTTCTCAAGTGTGCGGAATTTTGCGATAACATTCGCGCATCGTGCGCATGTGCGTGATTTCATCATTCCTGTTCGACGCATGTGCGCGCGCACCCAGTGTCTTCATAGCACCCTTCAATTTTTCACTACTTTGTATATTTTTTGACCCTTTATGAATGCTTTGGTGTTAATTCAGGTTCATGGATGACTTCATCACTGTTTGTCAATGCTAAGTTCTTGTAACCATGTGCGGACGAAATTTCAGTGATAACAGATGCCCCCTGATGGATGAGGTTAGGAGCATACGTATAGATGAAATCCATCAATGTTTCTTCTCCTGAGAGTGTTGTTGTAAGAGAGAGAAATAGTGGGATCATATGGAGCGATCTGTTGGAGGGAAAAAGGAACCGGTAGAACCCAACCTTCCATGAGGTGTGTAAAAAAGAAAACTGTGTACAAACGAGGAGGGCATGCCCCATGCTCGTGTCATGTAACTCAAAAAAAAGGAATGAAGTGTTGGTGTAGACAACTGCAGTGCCCTCAGGGGTGGTTGTGATAAAGGCAGAAGACAATTCTACGGATAAACATACTCTGAATAGTAGGCAGTGATCACGGTAATAAGTATCACCGATTATGTGGGCATTGATAGCCCAACCAAGTTCATATGTCTTCGGCAAATGAAAGAACTAACTGCAATAGTCGCAAAGTAAGACCCACTGTAACATGAAAAAGTGTTGACGTTGAATGTTATGGGGGTCAACTATATCAAGGAGCAATTTGTGTGTCACCCTGTGCCATCCGTGATCTCTCGTTGGGTGAGTAATGAGAATCAAGATACTATCGCCCTTCTGGAAAACTGTGCTCATGTCAACAAAAAAGGGGGACGCGACTCTCAGAAGAAAATGGCTTCATGAAATCTAAGAGGTGAGGTTAGGAAGTGGAGGAGGTACATGGATGAATTCAATATGCAGGAAGACTCAAGACTGCCCTTGGTTGGAGTATATGTGAGATAAAAAGTGGCCGCAACCGTTCAACGAGGTCAATTATCAAGGGGACGACAAGACCGAGGATAAGTTGTGCCAAAGGCAGGACAAGGTGAACAAATTCATAGGGCAGAGGTAAGTGGCCTGTGGGATACTCTGAAGATATGGATGATGCCAGCAAGGGTGGATGATAAGTAGTTCTCCAGCCAAGGGTGACATGGGTTGCAGTTGGCCAAAAAAACAAAAGGGAAGCAGGTCACCAAAGGTGACGACAAAAAGGTAATGTAATGACTAGAAATAAAGGCATTTGTACAATAAATAATGAATAATTGGGGAGAAATGTACAAATATAGAAATGGGTGCCCCCGTGTGATATGGTTGGCCCGTGTAGGGCATAATTTTCTCAGAGAACTTATGAAGGGTGGGGGCCCCATGGATGGGTTTTTGTATGAGGTAGGTGAAATGAAGGGAGATTTGCAGATGGGTAAACGGATTGTGGATGAAATGGAGGGTTCATGCTACTGCGGAGGTGCAGCCCGACCATAGAACTGTGCGGTGTAATCTGGGAGTCTGTTGGGAAAGCTAGAAAAATGAGGAGAAGGAGTATGTGGTTGATTCGCGACATGATGTAAGACTATTGGGACTCCCATCCCTAAAGGGTTTTGAAAAATAGCATGAGTGTCAGAAGTGCCAAAGGGTGCTATGAATGGGACAACTCATGTGGGTAAGAGTGCTACCAGGTGATAGTATCGAAGATGCAAATGGAGGTGTGGGTACTGCAGAGCCAGAAATGGGGATCCTAGAGGCAAATGTCAGAGGGTGTGACTAGAAATGTAAGTGAGATTCAGAGGGAATGACTACATGCCAGTGCTGAGGATATACTTGAAGGGGTTGTGTCAATGTATGATGGCCAAGTACCTACACACATGAAAACCAAATACCCAACGGGAACAATATCTGAAGATAATCGAATATATGAGCATGTATTTGATAAGTGTGAATATGCGCATGCGTACCTGATCAAGGTATGAAAAATGGCGTCCCGGGTGCTCAGGATGAAAAGAGGCCCAGGGACTATTGTGATGTATATGACGGGATGTTGATCCCGTGGTTGAAGACGAATAGAGAAATGGACACCTGGGGCTCCTGGAATGGTGAGTGGAAGTTTGGAAAAAAGGCCTATATATAGCTGTAGGGCCCACATTGCCACCTCATTTGTACTTGCTGCTATAGTGATTGGACGAGAAGCATTCAGAGGATATTGTGAGATTCTAGGAGGACAAGGCATCTGATTCAGGACCCGTGAGTGTTAGGTTAGTGGTCTGATCATCCTGCATAGAATTAGGGTTTCATTTTTTGGGTAGGGGCTGTATGGAGGGTCGTACAAGGGTGTGGGCCCCACGTGTGCAGACAATCCAGTAATAGGTGCGCACACATGCGCGCCTGTCCACCGGATAGATGCGCATGGGAGAACTGGTAAGAGGATAAATGGCATGCATGTTGGGCACGTCTATTGGTTGAATAGGCGTGCACATGTGCGCGCCTATCGGTTGAACAGGCGCGCCCTTGTGCGCAGCTGTAGAGTGAACATGCACGCTTGAGAGCACGCCTGTGTAGTGAACAGGTGCACACGACTGCGCACCTGTGTAGTTTACAGGTGCACACACGTGCGCGCCTGTGGGGTGGACAAGCGTGCATGTGTGTGTGCCAGTGGGTTAAACAACTGCATCGTGGAGGCAAGGTTGACGGGTGTAAAACATGTCTTTTTTATGCTGTTGATTGTCCATGTGGCTGACTTAGGATGGTTTTATGTTGTGCAGGTGAGCTTCAGGCACGATGCCTATTGGTTGGAATGAGAGGGATTGGTCCCAGTTGCGATATGCTATGGCTATTGAGGAGCCAAGTGTATGTGCGACTTTGGCAACCTGTGGGCTGCTGAAGTTCTTTGACTGCCCCTTGATACAGGCACAGGAGTATCTCCTACAGTTTCTTATCCGGATGTGGAGTTCGGACCTGCACTGCTTCATAGTGCAGGGAGAGAAGATTCCCTTCACTGCGGTGGAGGATGTGTATTTTTTGACTGGGCTCCCATTTCGAGGAACGCCCCTACCGGTGGAGCCGGTGCTACCAAGAGATACACCACTAGCAACAGTGGGTTGGAGATATTGTTCGGGGCCAAACTATATGTCCGGCACAGTTGTGAGCATTGGGGTGATGGATGCCCTAGCGCATCGTTGTATAGCAGCGATGATTGTGAGAGTGTATGGTTCGTTGGCGACACAGCGGATCAGCGGTGGCCAGCTGATGGTGATGGAGAGAGTGTTGGCCAGTGAGCATTTTGCCTGGGGGATTATGCTACATTCCAATATGGTGGGGAAGATGGACCACTGTCGGTCCACAGATATGGGATATTTTTCCTTCGCGTCCATCCTGTTGGACTAGTTTCTAGAGAGGGTGTCGATGTTGTGCCCTAGGATTCTATTGGGTGCGCCTGGGGCACGAGAGTCGTGGCTGAGGTGGTGGTCGACGGTGTTGCTTCGCCATGGTGGTGGCAAGGGTGGTCACTTCTTCACTGATGAGGTGGAATAGGTATGGCGGTAGATGCCGCAGGTGATATTGCGGTACCAATATGCCGGGGCTGACTTCCAGGAGGATCCGGACATGGTGCTACCTCCAGGGGAGGTGTTTGACCACCGAGGTATTTTGATGATGTTGATATATATGTTTTTGTGTTTTTGAGATAGCATGCCATATGTATATGATATAGATGTTGATACTATATGTTGTTTGTTTGTATGTGAAGATGTGGCACCTCGTGGGCACGAGGTGGAGTTGCAGAGAGCGTCGACTCGTCATAAGTCAGAGAAATTGTCGTGGGGAGAGAGACGTCGGTGTGAGGATGCCGTGGTGCGACCATATGAATTGGAGAGGGCAGCGAGGAGATTTCATTTTGATGACCCTAGTGCTGGTCCATCACACGCTCCTCCAGCGGCTGCCGGAGTGGATTTTGAGGACATACGCCATCGTCTGGAGGTGGTGTTACAGGATGTGCCTGAGGGCATATGGTATCGCATCCAGGATGAGGGTATCCTGGAGTAGTGTGTGGGGGTTCTGCTGCCATGGCGGGCCGTAGTACGACGAGCGGTAGTGGATGGTGCTGTGATGATCGAACAACTGCCGCCAGGGCAGGAGGGACCAGTAGAGGGTGGACCACCGCCACCTGAGGGAGGGGCAGGTGGTGGTGGGCCGCCACTGCCTGAGGGAGGAGCAGGCGATGGTGCTCTAGAGGCACCATGAGTGGTGCGTTATGTATTGATGTACATATATTTTTTGTATATAGGCTAGTGAGCCCATTTTGTACCGAGGTGCTTCATTGGCTTGCGAATAGTTGTATTTTTGTATGTAAACATGTGGATGGCACTGTAGACCTTTTGATATATACATGAGTATACATTTTTGAGATCTATGTGGTGTTTACATGTGTTTTGTTAATGTATTGATGATGTCTAATATATATATGTGATGACAGTTTGTGTTATATGTTTATGTATGTGTAGAGGTAGCTTGATGTGATATATGTCAGTCTAACACAATATTAGCTAGGTTATCCATAATTTGATTCAAATGTCTTGGAATATGTGTAAATGTAACAGAATCAAAATGTCGAGATAAAAGTATAACCTGCAGGTATTTGCGAAAGAGGCAAGGATCATGAACGCGGTACACATTGTTGAGCTGGAGTACGACAAGTTGAGAATCAAGGAAGACGCTAAGGTGACGAATACGATGATGTTGGGCATCAACCAGGATGCTGATGACGGTGGTGTATTCGGCTTGGTTGTTGGTCATTGAACCCAAACATATGTCGCTCGAATGGAGCATTTCATGTGAGGGGGTGTAGAGAGCCCAAGTGGCTGAAGCGAGATTTTGTGTCCAATGGCTGGCGCCGTCGGCGTAACCAATGTGGTAGGTTGGTGGAGGAAGCAATTGTCAATAGCACAAAGGATAGTTTTAGACGTGAGGGATGGAAAAAAATATTAAAAATGCTATAAAATAAATAACCTAAAGTAGAATGACTACATTTAAGCATAAAATTTCTTTAGATACAACCCGTTGACAGGTTATTTGAGAGAGAGGCCTTCGGGGGAGGCCAGGATGTATGCGCCTTTCGTGAGGTAATGTTGGATAATGTATGGGCCATGCCAGAGTGACTCGAATTTTCCATGGCCAAAGGTATCATGAGCGATATCGTAAGCCAGGACGAGGTCTCCTTCGGGAAATGAGCGAAGGTTGACATGTCGATCAAAGGTAGCCTTGGATCATTTTTTAGTTTCCTCATTGTTCTGTAATGAAGATCGACGATATTCATCTAGATACTCTAAGTTCAGCAAGCTCTGCTCCATTGGAGTAGTTTCGGGTAATAGCTCAATTGCAGTGCATAAGGTGGGAATTTCTCACTCGATGGGAAGAGTGGCCTCAACCCCATGGACTAGATGAAATGGCGTGAAACTAGTAGCCTTTTTCAAAGCCGTACGGTAATCCCATAGCGTAGAAAATAACATATGATGCCAATTGGTTTTATGTTTATTAACCGTGCGTTGTAACATGGTCATGAGGACTTTGTTAACTGCTTCGACCTGTCCGTTAGACTGAGGGTAATATGATGAGGAGAACTCGTGAGAGAATCCTAACCGAGATGAGAGTTCGATGAAGATCTCATTCTCGAATTGTTTCCCATGATCAGAAACAAGTTGGAGTGGTACTCCAAAGTGGGATATGACATGGTTAAAGAAAAAATGCACTGCAGTGTCAGCGGTGTTGTTGAAGGTGGGCATAGCTTCTGCCCATTTGGTGAAGTAATCGATGGTGACAACAATGTATTTGTGACCATTGTTGGAGGGGCGATTACAAGTCATGAAGTCGATGCCCCATTTACAAAAAGGGTCGGTAGTGATGACGGGATAAAGAAGAGCGGGGAGGGCTCAGGATTTATTGGCATAGAGCTGACATTGCTCACATCGTTTCATGGCATGAATGCAATCGTGAAACAAGGTAGGCCAAAAGTAACCGACTTGGATAATATTTTGAGCAATGGATATGCCTGAAAGATGGCCCCCACATGCGTCGTTGTGGTAGTCATTTAAGACTCTATCGGCCTCGTAAATAGTTAGGCATCGATAAAGAATGGTGTTGACTCCCCGCCGGCATAGGATGTCTTCGATGAGGAGGTAGCGGGGGGCCTGATGGAAAATACGACGACGATCATCTCATGAAAGGTGGTTACCAAACTTTTGATTTTGGAGGTAGATGAGGAGCTCTCCGTACCAAGGATCATCCAAAGTGATGTAAAAGAGATGTTCGTCGAGAAAGTCGGTGTTGACAGGGGCACTGGTGGTGTCAGAGGGGAGGGTCGTGACAAGTTTGGTGAGAACAAGGGCCTGCTTACTCTTAGGTGTTGAGAACTCAAGGTCATACTCCTGAAGGATAACAATCCATCGAGAAAAATTTTCGTTAACTTGCCGACAACTGAGCAAGTACTGCATAGGGTTGGAATCTGCGACGACCTTTGTTGTGCAAAGCAGAATGTAGTGGTGCAGTTTCTGGACTGCGAGGACGACTGCAAGAGCAAGTTTCTCTTTGTGTTTATACTTCAAGGGTGGAACTGAGAGGTTTTTACTAACATAATAAATGACATGATCAATATTGTCATCGCCTAGCTGGACGAGAACTCTTGCTAATGATACAGCTGATGCTGATACGTAGAGGATATAGTCGCGATTGTAGTTAGGTGCACTGATTAAAGGTGCATTCGAGAGTGTTGTTTTGAGATCGTCAAATGACTGTTGGGCATGGTCGTCCCAGTGAAATGGGATGTCGTGACGTAGTAAGCGAAGGAAACCATGTGCGCGTATGGTGTAGTCTAAGACAAATCATTGTAGAAAGTTAGCTTTTCCCTGTAGGCTCTGAAGTTGACGTAAATTCTGGGGAGGTGGAATTTCGGTGATAGCTTGGACTTTGAGGGGGTCCATGGTAATACCACTTTGGGAAACAATAAATCCGAGGAGGTACTCTGCGGTGACACAGAACACGCACTTGAGAGGATTAAAGCGGATGTTGTACTGGCGACACTGTTGAAAGATGATTCGTAAATCATCGAGATGCTGGGTGTGTTTCTTGGATTGATCTATGAGGTTGTCTAAGTAGGTGAGGATGATATGAGCCAGATCATGAAAGATGTATGTCATCGCCTGCTGGAAATTTGCGCCAACATTCTTTAAGCCAAAAGGCATGACATGATATGAAAAATTACCCCAAGGGGTAGTGAATGCGGTTTTATACTGATTGGCGAGGTGAATTTGAATTTGATTATAACCAGAGAATCCATCCATAAAGGATAGAGCCTCGTGGCATGCGCATTCGTCGATAATTTGATCGATGAAAGGCATGGGAAAGTTGTCTTTGGGACATGCGTGATTGAGATCGCGAAAGTCTGTGAAAAAGCAGATAGTGCCCTGTTTTTTGTTAACGGGTACAAGGTTGGAAACCCATGAGGTATAGGAAATGGGGTAAATGAACCCAACAGCGTCTAATTTGTCAATTTCGGCTTTAATGGTCGTGGCTTTGAATGGGTGTCGCGATCGTTGTTTTTGACGAAATGGTGTAATGTCGAGCCAGGTGTTGATGCAATGTTCGACGATAGAGGGATCGAGGCCAGGAATTTTCATGTATGACCAGGCAAAAATATCTTGATATTCTTGGAAGAGGGCTTTATATGTGGTGATTTCCTGAGGAGTGCAAGCAGCTCCAATGGTGATTTCTTCGACGATCCCATTTTTAATGAAAATGTTGATTTTAATGGTTGGGGAAATGTTGGCCATGTTACCTTCTTCAAAAGCATCAGGGGAAGGAATGGGGTTTTTGAACCAGTCAATAGGCCCTGATGGGATAAAATCCTTGGTTTCGACCGCATAAATGGCGTGTTGGTTAGGAGGCACGGAGGCTTCCTGTGGAAAGAAGAGTGCGCGGTGGTGTAGCGCATCCCAAGGGGAGTCTGGGCGTTTTAACTCTTCGAGTATTTCTTCGTCGCATTTGAAGTGACGGGAATACAAGGGGTCATGAGGAGGGATATCGGTGACTATTGTCATGTGGTAGCTCCCTGGTGAGGAAGAAATAGAGGGAATAACGCTAGGAGATGGTGAGGGTTCACTCGACATAAACCAGATATTGAAGTACTGAGGAGTACCCGTGGTAGTTGGGTGTAAAATGTTCGTAGGGGAATGAGTGGGAGAGTTGGGGGGATTGGGGAGTGAATCTTCAGATAAGTCGTCTAGGAACCATGGAGGCATTGGAAGGGCCTCGAGTTCGAGATAAATGACATGAAGATCTGCTAGTGATGAGGTAATGTCAATTATCGACTCTACAAGCCGTTGAAGCAGGGTCAATTGGTGTTGCCTATATTCAAGGATCATACGACACTGGTATGTAAAATGAGCTAATGAGTCGCAGAGAGAGCAAGGGTGTCTCATACGTTCATTGACTGAAGTGGTGACATAACGAATGTCAGTGATATTTGTGGAGGAGGATGTAGCAGGACTGGGGTTGCTATGGAAGCTCTGGCGTACTGTGGATAATGTCTACCGAAAGCATGGCAGTGATGGACAATGGTGGGTATAATGGCCATATTCTGAACATGTAGCACAAGAGAATTTGGTCTGCAACCCTTTACTACTGGAATGGGGGGTGGTAGTGGCAGGACTGGTTGTAGTGGCGAGTGGTGGGGGAGTGTGATTGAGTGGAATCAAATTCCTTAACTCTGGTAGAGATGGGCGGTTGTTGGTTTGGTGTCCCTCTTTCTCACATAGTGTGCAAAGAGGTTGGATGCGCGGAGGAAGTGGAGATGTGGGCTCCTTTTTCTTTCTCCTGCCCCCAGCTGTGGCAGGGGGGTTAGTAAGTGGGGGTGTGGTGGGAGTAAGTATGGGAATCGTCATGGGGATTCCTTCTTTTTTGGGGGGGAGCGATGGTCGAGGGACCATCTCTAGTGGATGTAAATACCAAACTGGGATTGTTAACACCATATTAGGTAGTGTGAGCATTGCGGCTACTTGGAAAGCTTCGATGCCTGTTGGAGGGTAAAAGAAGGGAATTTGGGTGATGGCTTGGGGAACTGTCTCCCAAACTGGGATATGTCCTTGGGGAGAGGTGGAATCATGGACTGGTGGGATCAACGAGTGTACAGGAGATTCTTGAGGGGGGAGTGCTACGA
The DNA here is from genome assembly GCA_009831015.1 of Picea engelmannii. Lineage (NCBI taxonomy): Eukaryota > Viridiplantae > Streptophyta > Pinopsida > Pinales > Pinaceae > Picea > Picea engelmannii. The sequence goes on from ML803947.1 coordinate 126,531, forward strand.
CAAGTGGGACAACAGATATGATAGAAGCCTCGGTAGGAGGAAGGGTATCCTTTGTGTGAGTTTCATTAGACGATACGACGCATACTTGATTGGAAGGATGAAGGAGTGGTGGTGCTCCATGGTAAGTTCCTAACAATGATGGATCTTTGAAAATGCCAGGACCCATCTCGACTAGTGGGTATGCGTCGTGGCTTGTGTGGATGAGAGGAAGAATGTTATCGATGTTGACAGATGGATTAGGCTCGTAATGTGAGACTTGGTCAATAGTAGCGATCTTCCCATTGTGAGGGAACATCATTGTCCGAAAGACGAAATATGCCACTTCCTTCATAGCGTACATGTAGCTACGACCGAACAGGATATTATAATCGAGTGGGGTGTCGATAACTTCGATGTCGATGAGAATAGTCTTTCCCCCGAGTTCGACGGGGACATTTTGGAAGAGCCCTTCAGGAGACGATGGTCGCCCGTCATAAGCTCGTAAGGTGATGGTAGAGGGTATGAGTTTGGGGGAACCAAGCTTCTGCCATACCATTTTGGACATAATGCATGTAGATGCACCTTCATTGATGATACACTGATGAACTGTGATGTTCTGTATTTTTACTGGTATTTGAAAAGTGATCAAGACGGGAAGGTGAGGTTCTTCATTGTCAAGATCAAAGGTAATGAGTCGGGTATCTGCGGGGCCGACTGCCCCCAAGGAAGAAATTAATGATTTCCACTGAGTAGGACAAGTCTGGAGGACCTCCAAAACTGACATGGCAGCTGGGGATTGTGCTAAGTCATCTACCAAACTATAGTTATGAGCTGCCCTAGCCTGTGGGTTGTGGACAGTCCTGCGCAATGGGATGCAAGGGATGCGAAGTGGTGGTTCGGTGGAAGGGCGAGGAATCACTAATGTGGGTCCCATTGGTGTACGGTTTGTCTCTGGAGGGATAGGAGGAGACTCAATGGGTGCATGATACTGACGATTACGTGTTTGTAGAAGGATTTCTTCCTCACTACTGAGGAGAATTGTGCGATCTGCTAGATTGTTGGGGTTGAGGTATTGTCCCACCTGAGGTGGAGGATGTTGTGTGTCCTATTGGGTGTTTATCACACCTTGATGTGAAATGGGATTCTGTAGCACGGAAGGAGGGGGTTGTGGCACATATTGTTGTGGTGCCTGTTGAGGGGCGGGCAATGCTGGAGGATGGGGAAGACTACCAGAGTCTTTCAAGCATTTGAAATCAGTGATTTGGGGGAAATGATGGGTGTAATGGCTGAACTCACCACAAAGGGCACAAGGGAAGTTGGTTTTAACATTATTGTTATTTCTCCCTTGGTGTCTATTACTATTTCCCCCCTGGGGGTTGTGATTCCCCTGGTTCTGGTTTCCCCCAGTGGATTGGTTCTACTGGGGTTGATTCCTGCCTTAACCTGGGTTGTTGTTGTTCATGTTCTGTCCTTTCTTCTTGGTATTTTTCGATGGATGGGTTGGATTGGCCGTATTCAGCTGTTCAAAATTTTGGTATTGCTGAACAACAGAGGGTTGAACAAAATTCACCCTGGCATGAGGATGTGGGGAGCCATGGGTTGTGGGGGACCAGGAAATGGGAAATATATATTCTATGGTGGTAATGATCCATAAGGTACATAGGAAGGCATAGTGATTTCACTAGTACTATAAGCTGAGGTAGAGGGGGTACCAAAGTTCGTTTGAATAGGTGGATGTATGGGGGGTGTCGGCGGTGGTCCACTGATGGGTGGAGGTATCGCAACAGGGTATGGTTGTTGATAAGGGGGTGAGGGGTAATAAGAAGTGCCCCCATATGCCGGCGGGTATTGAGGTGTTTCATACATCAGTGGTGGTTGGGGTTGTGGACCGTGGTGAGTGGTGGTACCAATCAGTCTGTCTACTGAGTGAGACATTCCAGGTTTGTCTTGGCCAAATGGCACAGGTTTTGGAAGATCAGGAAGTACAGTGTATAAATACCCTGATTATGCATAGATGAGATCATATTGTTGGGCCTTACTGATGGCTTCCTCTTCAAATTGAGGGAAGGTGGAAGCTACATCCTTACCGAGGAGAGAGACAAGTGATCTAAGAAACAATTCAAGACACTATTGCTGGGTGGTTTCTTCTTTGCACAAACTATGTCACCTACGCCACTCGTGAATGTGGTCAGCAATATGTGTGGCTGAGGTTTGCTTGAAATTATAAAGTAGTTCTAGACCATTGTCATGGCAGATGGGTAATTTGAAGAAGGTCAAGAATTCTTTGACCAAGGACTCAAAAGTTGTGTGGGACCCTGATTTTTCTTCTACATACCATTTGGTCAATGGGCCAGTGAGTGTGCATTGAAATAATCGCAGTCTGATAGAATCATACATAATGCTATTGGAAGAGCACCATAGGTGAAAGTTCATGACATGGTTGGTAGGGTCATCGCATGCCTTTCCTTCGAACTTTGGTATGTCCGAAGGTAGTTTGGTGGGCATTGCAGGCCATGTGGGAGCATGCAATATAGGATCGTTGGTGATTTTGTTGACATTCGGTATGTTGAGAGAGGCCAAATATGGCATCTGCAGTGGGAGGGGAGGATTAGCTCCGGCCATGGTGTGAGTGTGTTGTGAACCTGACCCTTGAGGGGGGCTAGGTGGGTTGGTTCTTCCTCCTTAAGAGGAATTTGGTCCCCCACTTCCATGTAAAGGAGAGCGAGTGAACGGATGACCTTGGGAAGTGGACCCAAGTAATGTAGAACCAAGCAAAGATAATCCTAAAATAGTAGCATCCACAGGAGTGTGTGAAGGAGGTGTCGATGAGTGGGCAAGACCAGACACTCCCCCTAAGATAGGAGGGAGGTTTAGCAAGCGTCGTGAACAACAAGGGTTCTGTGGGTCCCCTATGATGTCCGACTAGCTGCGTGAATGTGTGCAAATAGTGGTGAGAGTAATATAGAAACAAGAGTCTTTTGCGTTGAATGTTACACAATATATATATCCAAATCAAACTGTAATTAGAGGTGCATCATACATAAAATGTTTTTTGAAAAAGAAGCATATATGTGGGTAAGTGGGTTTTGTCCGTGTGGCGAATCAAAAGAAAACAAATGCTCGTGTCCTAGAAGACGTAACGTCCTTCCTCTCGAATAGCACTGGACCTTCAAATAGTACTCAATAGTGGGGTCTGAAGTCACTGGAAGAGAAACTAGTGAAGGATGAAATAATTGGTTATCATGAGGGGTAAAGGGGGCATATCTCGAAAGAGCTGGCGATGTTTCCCAATAGCCACACAAATTCCAATCAAGGTGCAATTGCAGCCCACAATTGCCACCTAGGTAGATGTCCTAAAATTTGGTCACTAGGTACCTCGGTCAAAGTGGGGCATTTAGATTTTCGGCCTAAGAAATGGGTCACGGGATGGATCCCGTCCAAGAGGTGGGTGCCTCAAGGGGGGACGCAAAGAACAACCGGACCTCATCCTTCAACCCTTCACGGGTATCTCCCTGCCTTATGGTATTAGGAACACTTGACTTGGAGGATTTTTAGTTCCCTATTTGACAACTTCTATGGTTTTGACAATGTGAGAACCATATAACGGGGAGTTATTTGGATGCCTATCCCCGAAATCCTACCTAGACTAAAAATTTCTTTTGGCACCTCCTATGGAGGAAAACTTAGTGAGTTGTTTAGAAAGATTTTAGATGTAGTTGTTTTGGGAGGTTGAGGGTGCAAACCAACCTCGTTGATTAAAATGGAAGTGGATAGTTTCGTCAAGAAAAGTGTGGGGTATTTTTGGAATCCCTTTGGAGGAGACTTACTTTGACCTCCACGTTTCAAGAAGAATCTATGCAAGTGATAAGTGACTTATGTGTGTGAGTGAAAGTGTGCCAATTTTTAGTGAATCAGATGTCACCTTGTTGCATGTGGACTTCGCTTGGTCCTTACAAGTGTTTGATTACCTAATTAACTAAGTGCCTTTGGTACAACCTTGCGTAATTCAAAAGTCCCTAGGAAGCTAGCATGTGAACATGTGGGTCCGTTACTATCCTTTTAACTCCCTATTTGTGATGTAATCTAAGAAAATCTTTGAAACTATCCTAGATTTATCATGTGGGCATGTATGGGCCCGTTACAAAACCTTTGAACTTCCGTAGTGATTTGATCTAAGAAAGAAAATTTCAACACTATCCTATCTTTGTAGCATGTGGGAATGTATGGGCCCATTACAATATTACGATGTGTTTGAAAAAGTAAACTAAGAGGAGTCCCAAGAAGGGTTGTTGTCCTCTCCTAAAGGTTTTAATGTTCTTAAGGGAGATGAAATTGTTTCACAATCTTTTTCTGATTCTCAAGATCGCTTGGAGGCGCGAGAGAAGAGCATACTAAGAGATTTTTATTCAACTTCTAGTCCCAATGCAAGTTAAATGTGATTAAAAATGATTCCCAACTTATCTTGTGAATCAAAACAAGCCATCCATGTGGCGAAAAATGAAAGAAAAGAAGGGAAATTGATTTTAACCTCCTAAGTGCCTATGTCTTTTTGACTAACCCTTTTATATGATGAGGGGACTAAGTGTGGTGTATCTTTAAAACATGCTTGAAATCATTTTTAAGAAGGCAAATGGCCTTCCCCACATCTCAACAACTTTACAATGTGAATTTTTGCACAGATGCACGGGTCTCAGTGGAGACAGAGGCGCACAGAGCGCATGTGCACGAACAGAGAAAATTCAACGAGTGCACGTGCGTAGAAAAAAATTATGATTTAATCACATGTGCACACGATGCATGTCTGTGGGCCTAAAAACCCACACATATATGACACACGGCCGAGAATGAAAAATCCAGATGGATTTCTCTCAATTCAACTTGGAATTGGCTGAGTGGCAGGTCGTCTTAGGCCCGTTAGTGTACTTGCAAGTTAAACAAACTAAAAGAAGAGCAATAAAAACCCAAATGGGGTAGGAAATTGATACCTTTCCCTAGTGGAGTCGTCAATATATTGCGCCTCTTCCATCACCTTAGTGAGCAAAATAGAGGTGCTTGCAAGATTAGTTGGGTCTGTTGAGCAGGACAGCTACAAGGAAAAGAGTTAGGGAAAGAAATAGAAAACAACAACTAATAATTAAACTAAGAAATGCAATAACAACTAAATTCATGAGCATAGGGACATAGAAACAAAAATAACAATAAGACCCATGTCACCAATGATGAGGCTGATATATTAGTGAAAGAATACACTGAGAAGAAAGAGGACTATGAGTCCCTTCTTCCTCCAAGGGAGGGCTCTTGGACCCCCACTAGCAAGCTCTTCTTACAACAAATAAAAATGGAAAATGATGAAAGAAATCTTTGCAAATCCACTCAAGGGGTGAGATGGATTGCCCAATGCAATGGTGCAAATATACTCTTGGAAAGGATAGAGTCCTCAGGAGAATAATGGTAGCATAACTTTGCTTTGAATTCCTTGAAAAATGAAGTGTATCCATGGCCTTTTTATAGCATTCCTTTGAGCTATTGTTCAACTAGTTTGTAGTGTGAAAAGAAGCTAATTAGGGCATTTCTAGGTCTTTGACCAGCCATCCAGTCCAATCCAGTCCATATTTGAGTGTCAAATCGACTTGGGAGATGAACCATAAGTGGGTGGGAGGCCAACCACTCTCATAAATGCGTCGTTTCTTAGGTGCGCGGCTTTTTGTGATAACAGTCGCGCATCATGCGCATGTGTGCGATTTTTGCGTTCCTGTTTCACACATGTGCACACGTGCCCAGTGTCTTCATAGAGCCCTTCAATTTTTCACTATTTTGTATAGTTTTTGACCCTTTATGAATTCTTTGGTGTTAATTCAGGTCCATGGATGACTTCATCACTGTTTGATGATGTTGAGTTCTTGTAACCATGTACAGATGAAATTTCAGTGATAACACATGGTAATGAGGACTTTGTTTATTGCTTCAACTTGGCCATTGGCTTGTGGGTAATAGGGTGTTGCATTTTCATGGTGAAGAGCCAACTTTTTGGTGAGTTCAGACATCATGAAGTTTCTAAAGTGGCTACTGTGATCAGTAACGATAGCTTGAGGAACACTAAATCGAGCAATGATGTGATTGAATATGAATAATGTTGCAGTCTTTCCAGTATTGTCGAATGTTGGCATCGCCTCGGCCAATTCGTAAAATAATCTATGGCTACAATAATGTATCCATGCCCCCTCGCCAAGTGAGGGTGACATGTCATGAAATCGATACCCCATTTTTCAAAAGGACAAACGGAGACCATAGGGTGTAGAGGAGAAGGGTGTGATCGTATTTTGTTATTGTAAGTTTGGCAAGCCTGGCATTTCTGGACAGTGATTATACAATTGTTGAATAAAGAAGGGAAAAAATACCCCGCTCGTAAGATCTTCTGGGCAGTAGCATAACGAGACATGTGACCACCACATGCTCTAGAATGACAGTCATTCAGGGATTTCTTGGCTTTGTCAAATGTGAGGCAATGTTGAAAAATGGAGTCAATCCCACGACGATAAAGAGTATCACTAAGGATAATAGACTGACGGGATTGGTAGCATATGCAACGGTGGTCAGTGCTAGACAAATCGGATCGGAAAGTCTCGGTCTAGAGATATATGATGATATCCCCATATCAAAGGTCATTAGAATTGATCAGGAAAAGGGATTCATCGGGTAATGAATCCTCTACTACATTTTCCGTCTCAGAACAGGGAAGGTCGCATATCAACTCAGAAAACACCAAGGATTTCTTGGACTTAGCACATTCAAATTCTAAGTCAAACTCCTGGAGTATTATGATCCATTTGGAGTATTTTCCCCCTATCAATTGGCGTGTAAGAATGTGTTGCATAGGGTTGCAGTTGGAAATCACAGTAGTCTTGTGTAAAAGGATATAGTGTTGAAAACGTTGAACATCTTGGACGACGGCCAGGGCCAGTTTTTCAACTTGTAAATACTTTGTTTCGGTAGTTGTGAGACTCTGACTCAAATAATAAATGACATGTTCATCATGAGAATCATCCTCCTAAATGAGAACCATAGAGATGGTATAGTCTGAGGCTGCGAGATAAAGGAAATAATCCCGACTGTAATCAGGTGGGAAGAGTAGCGGGGTATGAGTTAAATACAGTTTCAAAGATTCGAAATCTTTGTCAGTAGTGGTATCCCATACAAACTCAGAACCTTTCTTGAGTAGTCGAGTAAATCCAAGAGTTAGCTCAGCATAGTTCTAGATGAAACAACAGAGAAAGTTTTCCTTCCCTTGTAAACTTTGTAGCTGGCGAAGTGAGGAGGGAGGAAAAATATTGAGAATCACCTTGACCTTCAAAGGATCTATCATGATCCCTTGACGTGAAACAATAAATCCTAGAATTCAGCCGGATTCTACACAAAAAACACATTTGTGGGGATTCAAGCGTATATGGTAAAACTTACATTGAAGGAAAATGGTGCGGAGGTGTGTTAGATGATCTACATGGAACATGGAATGAGATGGTATGTCATCGAGATGTGGCTACACAATGTTCTTTATATCATGAAAGGCATAAGACATAGCACGTTGAAAAGTTGTGCCAGCATTCTTTAAACCGAATGGAAGTTTCTGGTAGGCGAAATTTCCCCAAGGACAAATAAAAGCGGTCTTGTGTTGGTCTGCAGGTATGATATTGATTTGATTATATCCAGAGAAACCATCCATCAGAGAGAATATTTCACTTCCGGCACAATCATCGATGATCTGGTCAACGAAGGGGGTAGGAAAGTTTTCTTTAGGACAAGCTTTATTAATGTCTCTATAATCAACACACACGTGGATCATACCTTGTTTCTTGTTAATCGAAACAAGATTGGAAACCTAGTCAGTTAGAGCCACAGGGTAAATAAAGCCAGCTTTGAGAATTTTCTCAACTTCAAGATTGATAGCGGCTTCTTTACATGGGTGGACCGGAAGAAGTCATTTCCGAACGGGTTTAGTGCCTAGGTATGTCTTAATCTCATGAACAACAATGTCAAGTGTTGGAGTCACCTTTGCTTTTAGCCCAATTTGAATTTTATTTCTTAATACTCCAAATCGAAAGTTCGTTTCCATATTTTCCTTTATTTTTTCAAAATCTCGGAAGTCTCATCACACGAGCGGTGACGATTATCATACTCTCAAGGCAAGTTATACTTTTCATTCAAATGATTTTTTTCCACTTTCTTACCTCGGGATTTTTCATGTCGGGTGTTATAGATCACATAGTTCACAAGTCCCGAAGAGCGAAATGGAGAAAAAACCTTAAAGTTTTACCCAGGTTAGTAGCGAGAGTAAAGATTTTCTAAACTACAGTTAAACATCGTCGGGATTTCGTGTCTCGACGTTCACTAACTCCAAAATTCTTACCGTCGTAATCCCGATAGCCAAAACCATGAGACTCTTGTTTTAAGTAACCCAAGTTAGTGTTAAAGGTAAAAAGCTTAGTCGCGGTTAAACTCTGTCGGAAATTCGCAACTAGGCGTATTTTTCTTTAAAAGCTACACTGTCAAAGCCCCGAGTCGTGAAGTTGCGATAAAGATAGAAACGTAATTAATTAAACACTTAATCCAGTTTTATCCCCCATTTTAATTAAAACATATCATCGTGATATCGTGATTTCACAACTCGGCATACGAACTTCCCAGAAGCTATACCTTCGAAGCTCCGAGTCACAAAGTTGTGATATAAATAATCATGTGATTAATTAAACACTTAGTCTTGGTTACATTTTTATTTAATCAAAGCTAATTATTGCAGTCTCAAGTTTTAGAGGCTAGAACGGTTAGAGTGAAAACTCCAGATGTAGCGAGTACCAAAAGATTAATTGACATTGATAAAACTTGATTAATTGAGCTAAACCAGTATTTCCCGTGATTTGATGCATGCACAGTCTACGAGGCAATCTTAATTTTTCCTTGCGCCAACTTGCGTTTCGAACTATCAAAATTTATGGCATTAATTAGAAACAAGGCGAATCGACAAGTAAGGACTGGGTTTTGATTTATAAATTATATTTAAGAATGATTTGACCGTTCTGTTCTTGAAAAGTACCGAGTTTTAAATGGTCGAATGTATAGATCTATTATTTTTTATCGCAAATTCATTTCTACATTACACAGAGAAAACTTTCTCAGCGAACTAACTTCTGTATGTATACATATTTGTATCGCAGAAGAGCTAAAGTAGGATCCCCCGCCATGGCCCCGCGAAAAGCATCTAAAGCCAACATTGAGGTTTCGGGACAAGGTTCAGACAATGTCGCTGATACTTCACCTCAAAGTGTCAACTCTGTCAGGACCTGGTCGTTTGTTTCTGATGTTCTACAGTCTGAATTAGTAGGTTACTCTGATGATTCCAGTGACAGTGAAAAAGACGACCTGACCACCAAATATAAGATCGTCATCCAATCTGGAATGCATAAAGTAGCGTCCAGGACACGACTTCTCCCTTACTATGATATGGTCCAGTGGGCATTAGACCATGTGGACATACCAACCATAACCATCATCAATGAACATAAAGTCACTATTGGGACTTTCAGACCCGAACAACTGCAGGCTATGTACAAGTTGGCTACCGTTTCGGACCTTACATACGATGTCGAATTCTTGGAGAACTTCAAACAGAAGGAATGTGTGCAATATGACAAGACTATGTCCAGTTTAATCAGAGATTGGGTTTCACACCCTGCGAAGTTCAGGGTAGATAGTAATGGTGTATATTCAATAGCTTCCTTGGAACCACAGTTCAAATATGTAGCTATGATGACCTACAGACTATACGGGAGAGAGGAAACCACACATTTTTTTCTTCAGTGGGTGCCTCTAATACATTCATTTTTTGAAGGTTGTTCCTTCGACTGGGCTAAAATGTTGTCTGATAGCTTGACCATTCGAGTTACAGAGTATTGGGCGCAGAGGGAGAGCGGAAAGATTGCTTCATTCTTTATGTCCATGTACATTATGGACGCTGTGTGTTTTCTAACGCCCTTTCCCTTAATGAGCTGGAGTTGGACTCCATCAGAGGATGAGCCCATCCACGTCTACCGTTCAAAATTGTGGGAAAAGAAAGCGGCAAATTTCATGTATGAAATATTTAATTACGTAATGGTACCGCTGCATGTCACTATTTTCGACCACACGCCACCCAGGATCTCGGACAGTATAGCGAAGAATCTAAGCAATATAGCTGACTGGTATGTAGAAGCATAATTCTCATATCTCAGGGTTTTCGGGGCTTCTGTTCCCCTGCATGCATTACCATTATTCATACCTGACAAGCTGGCTTGTTGTGAAGTTGCTAGGCAAACCATAATCGGTGGCATAAGCAAGGAGCTTAAGGGATATTCAAAGAAGGTATGGCCACCTTTTCCTGTTCATTTAAATTCATATTCTTTGTTAGATTTTGAGCATGCTAAAGCTGAGGCAATAGCCCTGAAAGACCTAAAATTGGTTCATATTGAATTCAAGAAGCACAAACCGCAAAGGGTCGTAAGTAATCACTTGGCCAGTTGCGGACTCAAAAGGTTTGAACATGAGAATTCACCCTCGGATGATTTTTTCCGAGGTGCAAGATCTTATGCTGAGATTTTGGCTCGGATACAAGCCCTGGCACCCGAAGAGAGGGCCGATGTTCTAAAATTCCAAGAACATCGATGCAGTTTTCTTCCCGCAGTATTGCAGGGTGAGAATCCAAGTATAGCAGAGGTGAAACAAAAAGAAGATGAAGGCTCCAAAAATGCGGCACCCAGCCAAGAAAAACACCAGGACGGGGAAGAGCAAACTAGGAGTCCAAAAACAGAGATAAAGACTCTCGAGCCGCTGAAAAAGAAGACTCTGATCACTACTCCAGGACAACCAGCTAAGAAAACCGGAGATCCCATCGCCTCCATTACTCCCTTGCAGTCAAATCAGGGAAACATAGACACAGGGTGGATTTTAAATGAAGAATTGAGACCTATAAGGGTGGAAGAGCTCCCTCCAAATGAGTTCTTTTTCGATAAGAAGAGAAAGGTTGTGGTAAAAAGAGAATTCTATCAGAAAGAAGGATCAACAGCCAAGAAGTTAAAGGTGTTGACCGATGGAAAAGACAAGAAGAAAGAATATTTTTCTACAGAAATAACCGGTACATTAGGGGCATATGCCACAACAAACCAATTTTCAGTCGGGGTTTTGAAAAATCAGCTAAAGCTAAAAAATTGCCTCATCAAAACCTCGAAAGCTAAACTAGCCACAGCAGAGGAGGCTACCAAGGACCAAGCAAGCACAGGAATAAAACAAGCACAACTGGCCGATAAAAAGGAGATAGAGTTTTTCAAAACTAAGCTTGAACAAGCAGAGCTGGTAGTTCAGAACGATCAGATACAAGAGGACCAGCAAAAACACTTGATTGAGCAGCTACATGCTAGAGTGGAAATTGCCTAAAGTAAAGTTATAGATATCGGGATGTTTCAGTCCCAAGCAATGGAGATTCGAAGTAGGGTTTCTGCAGCCTAGCAAAGTTTACTCACCAAGGTAGAGATAATTTGGGACAACTGCTTACTCATTGATGAAGTATTGGAAAATTTATCTGTCAGAGAAAGAGAATGTGGAGCAGCTCGGGTCGCATTTCAAGAGGCTATAATAGCTACAAACAATAGGGAATTGGAAAGTACTCCCAGATTTTCCATTTCGGAGCAGACCAGAGGAAATATTTGATTGAAAGAAGGGGAGCATATTATAGCAGAAGGTAAACTGCAAGCCAAGAAGGTAATGAAATCCTTTGAAGAGACTTTTCATTCTATAGATGGTAATCTGTTAAGTATTGATAGCGAAGGAAATGCTGAGACATTGAGTCAAATGAATATAGAGAAAATCTCGCTGGATATAAAGGAAAAAGAAGAAAGAGATTCAGCCGAAATCTCACAAGTAACCATGGCAGACATGGTTCAAATAGATAAATGTATGATTAAACCAAGTGTGAAATTGTGCCCTATTGACATCATAGACAGACAGATGGAAGAAAGGTTGTCACAATTAGCCCAAGATTGTTACTCTTTTGAGGCCAATTGTCAAGCGGAACCATCAAGGTTGATATCTTGGCTGGTGGAAAGATGCATCACTTGTACTGAGCATGCGAGAGGGCAAGCTTTTGGTACCAAATAAAGACAGAGATAAAGAAATGAAATGATTGATCTCCTTCTTGTTGTAACTGAAAATCCTGGAACGTTTGAGATTCCATCATATGTAAATCTATATAAATATACAATAGAAGGAAGGAACAACGGCTGGACCTTTTTGTGTCGATTGTAATAGAGGTTTTCTATTTTGAGAGTTAATATAAAGCAAATCTGAAGATTCTCAATTCTGTTACGACTGTGTTATGAGTTTGTTTCCTTGTATCTCATATTTCATTTCATTTCATATTTGTATCTGATGAATGCTTCGCTATAATTTAGTACAACCTCTACTATAGTGAATGAATTCTGGTTTTCTATATTGTTTATTGTTTTTCCTCTATACCAGCTATCAGCAGGTATAAGACCAGTCAACACTTTAGAATTCTATATATATATTATTCTTCATCGGGTTATTCCTTTACCTTTTTCTTCTTTTGTTTATAAGTGAGATTCTCCCTTGATAGGAGCCTTACACGATAGACAGATTAATGTTTTCTCCCACCTCATACATCTTTATTAAAATATAACTCAGTTATGGGAAAGGGCCTTTAGTTTGCACCCTATTTTCACTCCTGGAATTGTAAAGTCTCTTTTATACAACTGAAATTGAGACAGCACCTAAATTTCCCCCGAGTTTTTCTTATCTTTCTATTCCTCTATGACTGTCCCTGTAACAAGACAACCTAATATCGAACCCAGACTATCAAGCCAAACACATATTGCCTTAAATATTTTTGATACTATTCTTAGAACAGCCACTACCCAGGTTGAACTCGAACGCTCATGGGCAGTGATTGAACAAGATATAAACATCCAGGAACAGTTGGAAGCTAGACAACGCCAACCCAGAAATCATCCCTAGCTTCCCTTGCCGAAGGTTGACATTTCTTCCTTTTTTACCCCTTACTCACTTTCACATGCCTAGACACTGTATTTCCAAGCCTTAAGTACAGACTCTGGAACAACATCAAGGTCAATACCTAGCATTTCTTCATAGCTTCAGGTGAAGATGTCATGAAATTCTTGAAAAATATATTTATAGGTGACAATTTCATCATTGGAACATGACGCTCCGATGTGCACATTTTCAAAAACTCCAGGTTTAATGGATATGTCGAGGGAAACGGTGGGTGAGATATTACTTAAGTTCCCTTCGTAGAACAGATCATGTGTAGACTCGGGAATGGTAGAAATGACCACAACGGTCGACGGAGTTGAGATCCATTGGTAACTCTCAATGGTGTGTTGTTCCAGGAAGAGAATGGAAACATGATGTCCATCATCCCAAGGAGTATCTTCAATGGACATAGCAGACATAATCATCTCGTCAGTAGGAAAAATGATGCGGAATGGATTCGGAGAGAACTCACCAAGAGAGGAGGTAGAAGGGGTGGTCGATTGAATGGCTTGATAAGCGGACTCGATCGAGATCAAAGGTATTTGGTCACCATAACGAAGATGATCACCAGGGTTGGGTATTATCCACGGGTCATAAGACACAGGGGTTTCGCGAACAGAGGTGGATATTATGTTGATCGAGGTGAAAAATGGATGTGGAACATCAGGTGGTGGAATGGGGAAAGTACCCATCAAAGAGGAATCTTTAAGAAGACCGACACCGACATTCTCATATCCAGGAGGTGTTTTTGCAATGAAAGGTATGTTGTCGGTACGTGCATCGGAGTGAAAGAAGGCTAATTGGTCCACCGTAATTACTTTTCCTTGATGTGGGAAATGTATGACTCGAAAAAGAGTGGACACAATTGCATGCATGGAATCGATCCAGCTACAGCCAAGTAGAAGGTTGTAATCGAGAGGAGCGTCAAAGACCTCCACTTCAACATTGACCATTTTTCCTTCTAACATAATAGGCAATGAAGGGAGGACACCATAAGGCTTAAAACCAGAGCCATCGAAGCCTTTGAGCATGTTGTGGAATTCAGTTAAAGGAGCAGAGTCGATGGCTTTCCAGCAGGTAATAGACATGTCACACATCGAGGCACCCTCATCAATAATTGTTCTACAAATGTTCTTGTCGAAGACAATAACTTGTATTTGGAATGCGAGTTGAGGGGGTAACCATGGAATGTGATCTTCCAAGTCAAAAATTATTAAGTTTGTATTGGTAGGGTCAATTCCACCAATAGCTTTAAACAGTGCCTTCCGTTGTATAGGACAACTCTGAAGGACTTTGAGGGCTGACATCGTGGACAGTGCTTGGGATAGATCTTCGATAATACTGTAGTTCTACGCAACACGTGCATGAGGATTGAAAGTAGATTTCCGGACAACACCCTTTGGGGGAGGGTGAAGAATTATATCTAGGATCAGTCGTTTGAGATGAAGAGGACCATTGGTAGGTGGAGTCATGGGAGATGGTTGGACCAATGAAGGAGGTATTTCATCAGCCTTCTCTTTGGAGGAAGAATAATCTTTGGCTCGATTGGTAAGTGTGATGTCATTCTTGTTTGAATCACCTGTACACATTAAGACATGGGATGTAGTGGAGGGGGAAGGTTGGTCATGAATGACCAATTGGGCCTGTTTTTTAGAAGGGAAGGGTTGTGACAACATAGCCAGAGTAGGTGGTTTTGGGGTCCCTTGAAGGAACTTAGTAACCTCATCTCATCTTGAACAATCCTTAGTGTAGTGATCATCACCATAGATAAGACAAGGGTATCGGGGTTTGCGCTTATCCTTATCGTCAATAGGTTGTGTTTTGGTCTTCTCAGATTGTAGATTATTTTTATCCTCCTTGTTCTTACCCTTCTCTTTTTTGGATTTATTTTTTCTGGCGAGGGTATATTGAACAGAGTTCACCTCAGAAGTCTTGTCGGTGGCAGGGGTAGGAGATGGAGCATTTTGAACATTAGAAGCAATGGATTTGGGGTTGTTTCTAGAGGCTTGTATGGAATGGGGTTGGGCATCAAAAGTTCCAATCACACTGTCAGCTGCATGAGAAGAAGTAGGAGTAGTTGAAGTAGCAGAAGTAGAAGGACAAGGTGCGTCAGGGATTAAGTCGTAAAGAGTACCTGCTTGTGAGTAAATGAGGTCGAGGTATTCAGAACGACTAATCGCCTGTTCTTCTATGACAAATCCACCCATGGTGATGTCACGAGCGATGTCATTCATGAATGATTTCGTGAACCACTCTACCAGAAAATGATCGGGAAGTTCGAGTTTGATGAGACGTCGTCTCCATCGCCACTCATGAATGTGATTAGAGATATGAGTGGCTTTGGTTTGTTTGAAAGAACTCAAAATTTCAGTTCCTGTTTCGTAGTGGACTGGTAACTGGTAGTGGGTGAGTAAATCCATAGCAAGGGTGTTGAAGTCAGTGAAGAAACCTCGTGGTAATTCTATATACCACTTCGCGGCTGAACTTGTGGGAGTTTGTTGAAAAAGGAATAAATGAATAGAGTCATCCATCAAAGATTTGGATGAACACCAAAGGTGAAAATTCATTACATGATTGTTTGGGTCCTCTCCTAGTTTTCCATTGAATTTAGGGATGTCAGATGGTAGTTTGGCCGGTATCGCGGGCCATTGAGGAGAGTGACGGATCAGATCATTTAAAATTGTCGAAAGATCAGGGAGGTCTAGGGTGGCTAAGAAGGGTAACCTTCTATTCACGTGTGGGTACTGGTGACTTTCAGGAGGGAACCCTATAGGTGTACCAGTGGGACCATAAGAAGTTTTCATATAATGCGAAGATCCAGGTAGATTTGGTTGTTGGTGTGGAGGTAAGTAATTTATAGGGTTGTATTGGTAGGGGTTGTTCCCTTGAACATGGGCATGGGGTTAAGCGTTCAAGCCCCATATAGGATTGTATGTACCTAGATATGGTTGGCCTGTACTAGGGGGTATGAAGGAGATAGCTTGAGGTTGTTTCCCCCCAGTCAAGTGAGGATTATTTTGGATAAGATAGTTCCAATACTGGGCCAAGGATGGAGGTATGTTTTGTCCATAGGGTGGGGTAGGTGGGGTTTTCCCTCCAATTGGGGGTTGCATCCCAATTGGGATTTGTCCTGCAAAAGGGGATTGGGTTTGGCATCCTTGGTGAAATTGTACACCGACAGGAATCTTGTAATTAGGTGTGAAATAAGGGATGGTGCCACTAGGGTCGATGCCTCCGATAGAGGATGGAAGAGGTCCTCCGAAAGGGGGTCGAGGAAGTGTCGGAATGAAACCAGGAAAGAGATGGTGCCCAGAAGGAGTGGAAATTCCAAGAGTCTCAGATGGGATTTGTGTAGGAGTGGGAATAGAAGCATTCAACGCATGATATCTACAGGGAAGTGTTAGGGTGAATCTAGGTGAAAGGAGCGTGCTAATGGGATCTTGGTTAGCCACCATAATCCCAGTTTGAGGACATGTAGTATCTGGGACCATTATGTAATGGACCGTTTGTAGGGGGATAGTCAAGATGTGGTCGGCTGGCGGAGCATATGAACCAGGAAAATAATAGACAATAGTATTGCATCTGGATCGGATGTTTCGGGCAGCTCAAGTGTGACAGTGATATCAACGCCTGCTCCTGAGCCAAAGAGATCCCATATAAAATTGCCAGTATTCCAAAAAGGATCTTGACCCTCAGGTCCTGTGAAAGGTCCAGTTGGTAATCCAGAAGACTCAACAACTATTTCTCTGGAAGAATTCACTCGAACAATAAATCTCATAGAGTTGAGAGGAAGTTAGAAGTCCTCTCGAGAATTGGTAATTCATAACCATTCTAAAGAGTTAGTTCTTTCCACTTGTGGAGTGGAAACATCTTGGAATTCACTCTGTTGAGGAGAGCCCTCCGGTGAGTTGGTAGGAAAGGGTTCAGAACCTTCCAGATCTTCTGGAAGTAGGCCTTGAATTCTATGTGAACGGCGTGGAGGGTCAATTGTGATCGAGTTAAAATCTTATGAAATAAATTATATGGCCAACTTGGGTAAACAAACATCATGCGCTAGTAAAATCTTGGAGTCAAAACCAAGCAAACAAGACCTTCCAATTCCGAAGTCACTAGTTGGTGATGAAATCCATCGTCGTGACGACGAGACAAGAAGGGGTTGGGTGAGGATGGAAAAGTTATGTTGACAACCTACTTAATGGACTTACACCCTGGTGCAAGCTCCCACACATAATCATGGGTATACCCTCCAAGGAGCCCAAGTGAGTCTAGAAAACATCGATTCCAAGTACCGTGAAGACTTACCCCTCCAATGTCACCTTGTTTAAGACCCTAAGAAGATAGGCTATAAAGGTTACCACAAACAACAATGATGCTTAGGGAAATAGTTGACAGTCTGATCCACACGCAAGGGCAGGGTATCTAGCCTGAAATCAACTTGAGAGGCTTCCACTCATCATTGTGGGTATACCTTCAAGTGACCCCCGTAATATGTGCAATCTCTACACCGAGATCAACAAAGCAGGGTGAGTAACTATGTCAATCTCAATGCGACCTCAGGTTTGACCCTTGTGTGAGAAGGGCTTCCCAGAACAAAATGTTGCAAATGGAATTTGACACTCCTTATCACAAGATACTATTGTGTGTTTTTTGATTTGGAGAGTGTGTCTTGCTGCCTATTCCAAAGCTCTAGCCTAGCTAATGTTGGTGCAAAAGAGCCCTAGAAAAAGTTACTAGTTGAATTTTAAAGTTGCGCAATATTATTAAAGGTTGTTGTTACGCAAAAAGGAGATAGAAATGAAACCAATGTTGTGTAAGACTCTGACCCAACAATGCATAAATAGGGATGAATGATACAAATTTTTGTTCGATGAATTCTATCTATAGGAGGGAAAGAGGAGTTTTTTGGAACAATGCAAACTA
>ML803947.1:145915-159988 GCA_009831015.1 Picea engelmannii
GACATGACTCTTTCTCTCAATTGCAGTCATTGAATCTACTACCAAGAAGGAATGAGTGACGTACCTTTATATCACTTCCTCAGGTCTCTGTTGTTCCTACTTCGCTCCAATTCTCTTGTGAAATTAGGTCCAAGACAACACAAACCAACCAAAGTGAAGATAACAAAGTATATTCAATGTCAACCTATGCATATGATCAAGGATTTATGCAATAAAATAAGAGTGATTTTATGGGAAAGGAACATGTCGTTGTATTATATTAAATGAAAGTAGAAGATACAACCAGATTGCCTTGATGTTGCAAGCTTCCTTTAAGTGATCCTTGGTTCCAACACATGCACTTTCTCTACACTTGCATGAATAAGATCCAGTACAACTTGATAGACAAATAGAGTCTTCAAGATTCAATCCAAACAGAGTTCCTCAGACAATTCTTTCATCAATTCTTTATTCAATCTTTCTTAACCTCTTCCTTGAGAAACCTTTCATTATATAGGAGAAGGAGAGATGGTTAAAGGGATGAGGATGATCCCACTAAATCTGACAAGTTAGTAGGATGCAAACCATGCAAATTCCAACTCATTTTCTATAAGATACTCTTCTAGAACCTTTGTAACATCCTCTTCCTTTCAAGCTTCAAAACAGGTTCACATCCTACCTATAAAGCAGACTGTGAACACCTCACAGGCTAGGTATAGGGTTGCCTGTGAGAATCAAGATTCTTGCACCTTGCAACATAGTCAACCTGTGAAATCATCTTAAAAATACGTTATGTGGAAGAAAAAAAAAGTCACGTTTCTCAGGAAAAAATTCCTTATGAGAGCCTGAACACATAACTATAGAGACATCACCAGAGTGACCAAAATAATGTGTAACAATTGTAGCTGAGATTTTTCTTCATCAAAATTCGCTTGGAGAGCAATATTTTTCCTATTCTACAGCACTGTGTTACTCTAATAGTACCCCTTGTCCTTGTGTCAAAGCATGGGTATCTTGTGTTGTTTCTTCTTGTGCTCGTCGAAGATGAGCTTCGACTATATCAGCTAGTTGGTGGAGTTGAGCTGGCTCATCTCCCAATTCTGGTTCCCCTGGCGCAGTGGAGACTACATGGATGGACTGTAGGGTCTGTTTTACCCCTTGGATTTCATTCTCAATTCAATCATACAACTCCTCTTTCTTTTCTTGTTGTTTCTCTGCTATTTCCAGTGAAGAATCATTCAGAGCTTCTACGAGGAAGTCGAACTCATCAAAGGTGAGGACGGTCTGCATCTTGGTCATGGTGGCCTTCGATTTCTTCTGGGAGGAAGGTTTCAGAGGCAAACATTTCCTCTTCTTCAGGGGATCAGCCTCGTCACCCTACTATTGTTCAACCTCTGTGTCATTCAACTCTTCACCATCACATCCTTTCTCTGGTGAGATGGAAGCAGTCTTCACAAATGCACTGTCTAAATCCTGAACCTCTTTAGTTTTCTTTGTCTTGCTCGGTCTGGGTGTATCCTACGTAGTTTTTGGGTTGTCGATGTTGGATATCTCCATAGGGTCTGCTGGAATGAGGAGGTCCATCGACCAGTCCTTCGTGATATCCTCCAAGTCCTCCTTTGTTATCTTATAGTAGGATTGGAGTTGTTTCTTATGTTCGTCCGTGCACGTTGTGATGTAAATAAAGTGTCGGTCTACGTTGAACTTCATCAAGGGCCTCAACCGGTGTAGAGTGTTCAGAGTGATGCGAGGCTCAGACTAGATGGATCTCTTCAGATGGTTATAATAGGTATGAAAAATAGCATTGGACTACCACTATTTATTCATATCACTTCAGTACCACAGTGTACTGAACTTCGCATCCAATGGTTCAAAAGGATCGATGTCTAGGAAGGTCGCACCTTCTGGCATCTCCCAAGCAATAAAAGTGATCAGGATCAATAACCAACTGAAATATAATTTGTACCCTTGATCCTGGGCTTCTCTATAGTCGATTTCTAATTGGTTCACTAGGTACTTCGCCTAGTTCATCTGAAGTCATTTTGCACACTTCAGTGGGAGGTCGACTACAAAAATAGTGACTTGGGTGGGTCATTTTTTTCGTACTAATTTCCCTGCAATCAATTGACAGGTGAGGTGCACTGTCCCACTCTGGATAGAAGCTACCTTGTATCCTCACGTTCCTTTCTCGACATCGCCATAGGTTTCCTTGATATTCTGGGCGAGAGTGTGGTCCATGGATTTTCCTAGGTAAAAATCTTGTGGATCAGGACCTTGCATACTCAACCCCGTGATCCGATGGATCAACATCGGATCAACTGTTATACGATGGTTCAACCACAAATATCTGCCATGGTAGCAATAAAGTAGCATCTTGACACAGACATTCACCTCCTGGTGTCTTCTGAAATGGGGAATCTTCATGACGTTCAATAGGGTGGACTGTGCAAGGTCATGGGTCCATTGCTGAGGGACGATCTTCGAATTCTTCCCTTTATTTATAGTCAAGTACTTATGTGGGGCGAGCATCCTGTAAACTTTGTGATCTTCAAGGTTGAAGTCGCTAAACTTCAACACTTCAATTTTATCTTAGTCTGCTCACACTGCATGTATCCCTTTCAGGAGGTATGCAATGACCAAGGTGTACTCAAAATATCTAGGTATGTTGTCTCGATTTATTGTTCCACTTAGAGGTGGTAGATAGGTGGGTAATATGGTCGGGATCAATATATCATTCTTTAGATCATCTTTGTGCTTGGTTCTCTTTTCATCGGATGGTCGGGATGGTCTGGTTCCATGAGAAGTGGATTGAGAGGTTCGTAGTCCTCTTGTTGATGATGCTTGTATACCTATAGACATTGACATGACTCTTTCAGTCATGAGGTCAATCAAAAATTCATCATCATCTTTCTCGGTAGAACTCAACTCGTTCGAAATACACGCTCAGGATTAACAATATCGGATTCGGGGAGTAACTCAGACACAGTAATATGATAGACAACAAGAGTGCGATGATCACTGTATAGAATCAACTTAGTCTCCAGACTCAAATTCTCATTTGGAAAAAGTGTTCTCGGTGCATGGCGGGACGGGATAAATAGGTAACTTAGAAATGAGTCACTTGCCACAGGTATGAAGCCTTCATTAACTCTATTATGTCTGTTATTGGCGGTCCCAATGATCGGATGGAAATTTGGTTGTACATAAATGGATTTCTATCCATTTGGAACATTGATCTAACAGTTATAATGTTCCCAACGGTTATATTGCTTCGCCATGGCGAAGTGCCATGTGGCGTTGTTCTGATATCCCGACGAAGCTCCAATTTTGCAAATGTTCCTTCTGCGAGGTTCCCTCTGGAACCTTCTGCAACTTGTCAATCTTATCTCTCTTCTTACTTAGATTTATACCCTTCTTCCCAGTGAGCTTCATCTCAATATGCCTTTTTCCATTATGATTCTTATCTTCTTTTAACATAGTTACTTCGCGTTGTCGAAATTCTTTCTTAATATTCGAGGGTGATATTTCTTCTTTATCTAGAATAGGTACTTCAGTCTTTTGTGGGTCTTCTATGGTTCTTCCAACTTCGAAATCAGTGTCTCTGGTGTTAAATAGCTTTGATCTATTCTATTATTCTTCAATCAAGTGTGTGATTGTTGGAACAGGGGAAGACCCAGGGTTCAGCTCTAAGAACGCACCAACATGCCCTAACTATTGTCCCTTTCAGCTACACCTATGAAGCAAATGCAGTCTCACCCAAAACAGCTATGGGGGGTTGCAGGATAGAAATGTCTACAACCAAGGGAAATATCAAGTGGATCCAATACTAGAAAAATACACCATGCATATATCACTTATCAGCTTAAATCAATTCTATACATCTATCAAATCTACCACAGCAATGAAATAATAGTATATCAATGCAAAATATCACAACATCAATCACAACCACAAGACATATATACATGGTTCACCCTCTATCTAGGGCTACTTCCACAAAATTGTGCTTTATGATATATTAAGATGAAAGCATACAGTTCTGATCTACACTCTTAGTCAGTAGGTCTTCTCTCTTCTCTCTATCTCTCCCCTCCCTACGCACCCTACTGCAAGGTTGATCTTCTCACCCAGTTGAAGATCTTACAATACTAGAAGGCTCTTCACTCAACACTTCTCTCTCTCACGATAATAATCACTCACATCAACAATAAAACTATATCAATATTAACAACAATGAAAAAAACCCAACCCAGGTCCTCTTGACCTTTATTTATACATTACAATAGCTCACTGACATCCTTAGGCCAAAACCTAGGTGTCAAAACTGTCGATACCAAAACCCTAGGTGTCTAAGACCCTAGGTAAACTTGACCCACATTTTCAGGGCTTCGCCATCCTGTCTTTCCTTCCTTCTCACATGGTGCTCCAAAGCATCTGATGGTGGCTTCTTCCGCTTGTTGAGTTGTCCATGATCCTTCTTTCTTGTTGATATATCATCCTCAATCGCCTCATTCAACAACTTGATTCCTCAGACTTCGCTCCGTATTTTCTTCTCTTTTTCTCACTTCGACCCAATAGCAGTCGTTTCTTCTGCGAAGTTTGCATTTTTCCTTTTCTTCCTTGTTCTTTGCTTACTTCCATAACCAAGGGCCAATAGGCCCCCAACAATCACCTCTTACTCGTCCCGAGGAAATTGAGATCTGATCTTTCTGTTTTAGTTCAACTTCAGACTGCGCAGTGCAACCTCTTCCTTTTGTTCTATGCCTCCTCTCCTTCCTTGTGCAGACTATCTTTTCTATCTCTGGTACCCAGTTTCAACTACACCTGGTACCTAGACCCTTTTCCTTATACTTGTACTTAGAGTTTCGAGGCAGCTGTTTGTCATAGTACAACTTCAAGCGGCTCCCATTCACTAATCCTTCCTTCCATTCTCCCTTTATATTCTTCAACTGTGCAGCTCCTTCTTCTGTAACATAGGCGATCTCATATGGCCCGAGCCAATGCATTCTAAACTTCCCAAAATGCTTGATGAACTTACTGTCATATACCAGTACTAGATCACCTTGTCTAAATGCCTTCTTCTTGATGTGCCTATCATGATAGGCCTTCTCTCTTTCCTTCTGTACTTTCTAATGAAATGATGCAACAAATATATATTCTTTGAGTTGGACCAACTGTGAAAGACTCTCTTGAACAACACCAATATCATCCATATATGTAAAGGCAACAATTCTTATACTTGGTACCAAATATTTCATTGGCACAATGGCTTCGAGACCATATACTAACTTAAAGGGGGTCTACATTGTGAGCTTCTTGCAAGTGGTTCTATAGGCCCACCGTACTTCTAGTACTCTTAATCCTAGACATCCATGTTCACACTTCAAATTTTCATTAGTGTTGTCTCCAATATCTTGTTGAATGCTTCAACGATCCCATTTGCTTGTGGATGGTAAGGTGTTCTCTTTTGGTGATGGACTACAAATTCCTCAATTGGGGCTTCAACAATCTTATTTATGAAATGTGTGCCTTGATTTCTCATAAGGATCTTTGGGCATCCAAACCTGGTTATGATGTCATCAAATATGAAGCGTGTAGCTATAGTTGCACTACATTCCTTGACTTCTCTTGCTTCATCCCATCTGGTCAAGTATTTTGTCACAGTAATTATGTACCTTTCTCCTGTGCGCTTTCCTGGTGGGTTTATAGGTCCCACAAAATCAATGGCCCATTTTTCAAATGTTTGTAGGGTCAACTGTGGTGCTAATGGAATTCCATCCCTTTAGTAAGGTTTCCCAAATATTTGGCACACATCGCAGGCTTTGTGATAGTCTTTATCATCTCTATGTAAGGTAGGCCACCAAAGGCCAGCTCTCGGAACCTTTTGTGTAGTTTCTTTCCCAGCATAGTGTCCTCCTGCGATGCCTTCATGAGCTTCTATGAGGATCATCGGTCACTCTACTTCCATAATGCACCTTCTCAATATCTCATCAGGTCCCATTTTGTATAGTTATCTAGCTATAAGCTAAAAGTATGCAACGTGCACTACTAGTTGTTTCTTCTGGGGAATTGTATACTCACTAGGTGCCATTCCTGTTGATAGGAAATGGACTATTTCCATGAAGTGGTCATCGATCTTCCTTATGGCTAGTAGTTGTGCATCCAGTAGTGTATCTTCCAAACTAGTGGGCTCCTCTCCATGTTCCAACCTCAACAAGTGGTCAGGACCTTTGTTCATTCTTCCTAGCTTTACTATGATCTCAAAGTCCTATTCTTGAAATAGCAGAATCCATATACATATTCTCCCCCCCAACACTGGCTTGTTGACTAGGTATTTCAGTGCGAAGTGATTAGTAAACATTTTAAAGTGTCCTCCCAACAAGTAGTGGTGAAATTTCTACAATGCATACACCATGGCTAACCCTTCTCTCTCAGTAGTCGTGTAGTTGATCTCGCCTGTTGATAAATTCCTGCTGGAAAAAGATAGCAGGTGGTCAATGTCTCTTGTTCCCGGTTGTGCTAACACAACTCCTAATGCAATAGAATATGCATCGACATGTACATGACACTCCTTGGTCCAATCTGGGAAAACCAGAATGGGCGCAGTGACCATCTTTTGTTTTAGCGTGTCGAAGCTCTGCTGGCATTCTTTTGTCCAACTAAATTGACAATCTTTCTTCAAAATATTCTCCATGGGTGTTGCAATCTGTGCAAATCTTTTAATGAACTTTTTGTAATATCCTGTGTGTCCCATCACAGTGCGCAGCTGTTTGACTAAAGTAGGAGGTGGTAGATCAACTATAATGGCAATTTTATATGGATCAACCAACAATCCTTGCTTGCATACAATATGGCCTAACAACACTCCAAATAGTGAGAATAATATGAACTTCTTCAGGTTCAAGGAAATTTGACACTTCCTGCATTTGTCCAACATTAGCCTTAGACATTCAATATGGTTATTTAACAAACTAAAACCAATCCAATCATCAAAATATGCTTCTAGAAATTTATGCAAAAAGTCCTTGAATGCTTTGACTACCACCCTGGAAAAGATGGCTAGGGAATTCTTTAATCCAAATCGCATCACTGTATACTGATAGGACCCCCATTCTGTTGCAAATGTGGTCTTATGGAAATCTTCCTTAGAAATCCAGATCTGATGGTATCCTGAAATCCATTTGTAAAAGAATATACCTCCTGGCCTCCCACATTATCTAACACTTCGTCGGTGAATGGTGTAGGGAAGGGGTTGTGAAAACAGACATCATTCATATTTATGAGATCTACACAGATCCTAATCTCTCCTTCCTTCTTGTCTTGTACCACCATAGGGCTAATCCAATCTGACTCTTCCATATGTTCTATAATCCCTGCTTCCAGCATTCTGTTGATCTCAATCTTCACTTTCTCCTTATATTTAGGGTTCAATCTGTAGGGTCTCTTTTTGACTAGTCTAGCATTTGTCTTCAAAGGGATCCTCATCTCTCCCATAGGCTTGTTAATGCCCTTCATATCAGTGAACTTGGTTGGAAACAAGTCTTGATATTCATGCAATAATTCTTTTATCTTGTCAATAGTGGTAGCATCCCAATAATCTCCAACATTTGCAAGATTTGGTGTCTGTTATGTTCTAATATTGACCTTATTAATATTGATTGGTTTTCCAATGAGTGGTAACTCAACTCCTAGTCCTTCCACATCTATTTGGCCTTCTGTTTCTACAATGTTCACCTTTATTGGATCATCCTCTTCATCAGCATTGATGTTGTAACAGCCTTGCAATTTTTGGAGAGGCACAATCCATTCGTCCTCTTCTTGTTCCAAAGAGAGGATAGAGGCCTCCTCGAATTCTTTATGTCTGACAATCTGTAGTGCTTGATCTACTGAAAGATATTGACTTTCAAATAATAAGGTGGCTACAAAATTCTGATTCATACCTTTCCAATCTATAGTGATGAGGCGCAACTCTGCTTGAAGGTACCAGTTGATAGGTGTCATGTCCAGTGTGTTGATGAATTTGTGTACTCATTTTTCTTGAGGAAATTTGCTCCAGGCTTCTTCGTAGCTTCGCACATGGTCCTTTGGGCAGCCTCGACCTGTGTATCGAACTTCACAACCTTCTTCTTGTGTTGAGAACCATGTTGTCATCAAGGTATGACACTATACCCAATCTGTAATGTTAATTTTATGTGTCCCCCACCATCTTGATGGGGTTTCTTTCAAGGCCTCATCCATTGCCAACAATCTTTGTTGCATTGGTACACTTTATTCAAAGTCTGACAAGAAGGTTTCTAAAGGATTTAGACCATCAAAGGTGGGTAAGTTACATACTGTTGTGTCGATCCAGCAAAATTCTCTGGTTAATCTAACACACATTCTTGTATATGATTAATACATTTTATTATGCCAGCTCCCCAGTGCTTATTCTAAGTTTGATGATCATACACTGTCACTTCGCCAGCTTAAGTTTCCATCGGCGGTAGGACTAATGTAATCCTATTGTCTGGTTGTTAATTTGTGTATGTTTTCCAGTTCATATGCATGGTCTTCCTCTCTAATGGGATATGTGTATCATTGACCTTCATCTAGATCTAAGGGTGCAATGACCCTAAGGCCATCTTTTTCAAAAGTCATAGGTCTCTTCTTTAAATCAACCACAATGGAATTATTGAAGGACCAATCAATTCCTAACAGCGCAGGGTAAGGGAATTTGCCACCAACTATCTCAATTACCTCAAAATATGCAAATGTTCTTACTCCATCGATGTCCATAGGGACATGTTCCAGTCTGCCAAAGGGGCTTACAGCCTGCTGATTAGCCATCCTAAGACTGATAGGGGAATAGATCAGCTTAGGTTTTCCCATCAGTGCCCAAGTTTGTTTCGTCATGACATTGACCTCCGACCATAAGTTGAGGACTACATGGTCTATATCATATTCTCCTATTTGAGCATTCAAGTGTAATTCTTTATGTTTCCTAATATTTTTAGCGATTTGGTGTACTACCATATTCAGTAAGGGGTCAGTCTTTCCTAGCTCATACTATCTGATTAAATTTTGTAGTTCTTGGACAACGCTCTCATCCTGAATCAACTTAATACAAGTATATAGAAATTCCATGACCTTTCTTACCTCTTTTCCTTCTCTTCGAAAAGAAGAATGATCAAATGCCTGAGGCATTCCATACTCTCTTACTTCTGGTCGTGTCTTTGATGAAGATCCTTGGTCTCATTTGAACTCTTTTCTTTCCTCCTTAAATATTTGTCTTTCTTTCTTTGCATCAAAGGTTTGGGTCTTCTCTGCAGTTTTCCTAATTCATGAATCTTCTGTAGTCTTTCCTTGGGTCATTATGTCATCTCCTATAATAGTGCCTCCTCTAGTAATAACAACAACTCTAGGGTCTTCTTTTTGAGTTTTAGCTTGGATCAATTGTATCTGCGGGTTTTGCTGAGGTCCTCGTTTCTCTTGAAGTTTAGCCAGCAATGTTGGACATTCATCAATAATATGTTCGAAAGAGTTGCAATAGATGCAAGTGGTACAAGGGTTCTGATAGTCCCTTGCCAAGTGTCCAGGCTGTGCATAGTTATAACATATTATCTATCCTTAGCCTTGACCCATACCTCCTCCTCATCCTCATCCTTTGAATCCACCGCAAGGATTGAAGTTTCCTCTCCCAAGGGAGTTGTACTGCATAGTGTTTCCTTCTTGTTGTACTTCACCTTGAATCTTGTATATGTCTCTTGACCTTTCATGCATGAGATCATAAGCCCTACAATCCCTATCATCATGTCCCAAAGAATTACAGAACATCCAATACAAATTTGTGGGTGTCTGAACATATTTTTTCATGTAATAGCACTCACCAAAGCAATGTCTATTTGTGCATACCTCTCACCAGGGTAAGGTGACTTGCTTCAAGGGGCTCGGAGCTCCAGAGGACAAGTATTCATGGAATATAGGGAAGTTCTCCTTGTCATGTCCTTCTGACCTACATCTGACACACTATATGTCTTCTCTTTTATCTTTTCCCTTGTATTTCTTCATATCTTCAACCTGCAAGGACAAACTAGTCAGTTGACTCAAGATCTGAGTCATACCTGAGCTAGATTCTCCCATAGGGGATGATTCTAACTTCATGGAATCTCCAGCACCTCAGCCTATGAAGCAATCTTCTATTGCATCAGAGGGAATCTGATGTGTGGTAACAGGGAAGCAATGAACCATTCCTTGTTCTTCTTATCTAGGATCTGAAAAGTCAATCGTCTCATTAAGGTCTTGAATCTTTGATCGAATTCCCAAACGGGTTCGAATACCTTCTACTTGATCTCTTTCAGTTATGTAATACATTGTGACTTTGACTTGGATTTATTGAACTCTACAATCAATTCATTCTTGATATTATTTAGTGGCTTAGGTTGTACAAGTCCTTGGACAAGCTTCATGCACCAGCTCAATGCGTGATCTCTTAGTGTAGTACTAAACTAGGTTCTTCTAACTACTTCCTTAGTAACATTCTTAATATTCCACACCGCTTCACATAAGAACCAGTTCTGATCATGATATTCATATCCATCTCCCCTAAATATAGGGAGCCTCATCTCATCTTCCATAGAGTTTCCCAGGTTTCCTGTTTTCATGTATGTTGAACTGCTAGTAATAGTACTCCGAGGACTCTGACGATTTTGACTATTATGATTACTTAGTGTTGCTAAATCAATAGGAGGGATAATAGTACTTACTTCAATGGTTTGCCCAGTTCCTGAAGTTTCTACCTCTTTCTGGCGAATCTCTTCATTTTTCCCTTCCTCTATCTCAGCGGGTTCTGAATGCTCTTTGTCCATCAGGTCTGCCTCTTCTTCACTGTAGAAACCCTCATCTTTGCAGTTCTTCTTGAACAGGTTCACAAGATGAACTTCTCTGAACACTCTCCCATTGCACGTATGTCCAACCTCTGTGTTGTTGTCGTTGTCCAAATTCCTGAACATTAACCTTTTCATATTCCAATCGATTTATTGTATCTTCAAGATGTTCTTCTCATGCAACAACATCTTGATTCTCAACTTCAAAAAATGTAAAAAATTTCCTCTAGGTCCCTTGAAAAAATATCTCTCAGCCTAGATGTATGACTCTACTCTGTCAAAAACAAACTCGGTGATGTAGCCTCCAATGGTGCTATCAAACCAATGGTCCACGTCTCTCGACATGGTGTTATCAACTCCCTTGACCTTCTTGATCAGCGCCAACGTCCAAACCGCAAGAGGTCTATATCTGTTCTCAAACTGGGTATCTGCTAGCCTAGCTAACCACTCATATATCTCCTAATGAATTCCTCCAAACAAAATCTCATGTATATCAGTAAAGATATGTCTCTCCAGCCAATCCTTTGTGCTAAGATTAGGTTTTGTTTTATGGGCTTTAGTGAAGTTCTTTTCTTGATCCTCTATCCACTTTTGAATCTTTTTCTTTGATGGGAAACACCTTGACAGTCCCTCACAAAGATTCCTATCCTGGAAACGAAACCATTTGTTGGCACAGGGGTAGACCCAGGGTTCAGCTCCAAGAGCGCACCAACAATCCCTAACTACTGGCCCTTTCAGCTACACCTACGAAGCAGATGCAATCTCACCTGAAGTAGCTATGGGGGGGTTGCAGGAGATAAATGTATACAACCAAGGGAAATATCAAGTGGATCCAATACTAGAACAATACACCATGAATATATCACTTATCAGCTTAAATCTATTCTATAGATCTATCAAATCTACCACAACAATGCAATAACAGTATATCAATGCAAAATATCACAACATCAATCACAAACACAAGACAGATATACGTGGTTCACCCTCCCTCTAGGGCTACGTCCACAGAACTATTCTTTATGATATATTAAGATGAAAGAATGCAGTTCTCATCTGCACTCTTAGTCAGTAGATATTCTCTCTTCTCTCTATCTCTCCCCTCCCTGCACACCCAGCTGTAGGGTTGATATTCACACCAAGCTGAAGATCTTACAATACCAGAAGGCTCTTCACTCAGCACTTCTCTCTCTCACGATAATAATCACTCACATCAATAATACAACTAGATCAATACTAACAACAATGAAAATAACCCAACCCACTTCCTCTTGACCTTTATTTATACATTACAATAGCTCACCAACATCCTTAGGCCGAAACCTAGGTGTCAAAACCCTACATACCAAAACCTTAGGTGTCTAAAACCCTAGGTCAACTTGACCCATGTTTTTAGGGCTTCACCACCCTGTATTTCCTTCCTTCTTGCGCGATGCTCCAAAGCATATGATGGTGGCTTATTCTTCTTTCTGAGATTTCCACGATCCTTCTTTCTTCCTGATCTATCATCCTCGATCTCCTCATTCAACGACTTGCTTCCTCGTACTTTGCTTCGTCTATTCTTCTCTTTTGCTCACTTTGACCCAATAACATTCACTGTGTCTTCTGTGAAGTTCTCATTTTTCCTTTTCTTCCTTTTTCTTTGCTTACTTACATAACCAAGGGCCAACAACAATCCTTTTAGTCATGAAATATTTTAATTCTTTCTTCTTTCATTCTAAAACTTCTTCTTCTTCTTTCCTTCTGTCCTGACCTCTTTCAATCCAGGTGTTGGCGACAGAAGTCACTACTAGATTGCAGCAGGAGTAGAGCTCGACACCCATCAGTTTAATGTCACAATTTGTTTATAAACGGGATGATCAAATGGAAGTCAACTCGGAACAATATCATTTCAACTCTGAAACTAGGCCAGGCATGCATGGGCAAGTGAGGTCTTAGATAAAATTCAAATAGTGAGTTGTAATAAGGGTGAGTGGGGGGGAGAATTGTATAAGAAGAGTGCAAGGGTTTTTCGTAAACAATAGGTTTCTATCAGACTAGGGAAGAAATCATCCAAACGCAAGGTCTTCTTACATTCAAACACAGAAAACTAGAGAATACAACGATGTAACGATAAATCCTTTATCATAACATAATTGCAACAATTCATGCGAATCAATCGATCATGAACTCCCTTAGTATGAGATGAAATCTTAGATGGAGTAGGAAAATTGTTTGTCATAAAACAAGAAATCTCATATACAGATGCACAACCAGAGAACTAGAATGGTTGTTAAAACTTTACAGTCGGGAGCTTTTCTCTACCATCGATGGATACAAAAATAGCGAAAACGCCTACATATACTCAAAACAACAACAACAACAAAATTGAGACGTTGCATTAAAAACATTGCATATGCGTGGCTTCTGACAATCTACACCTGCAGTCTCTGAATGATCGTGCACCAATGGCGGATGCAACCGAACTCCTGACAGTCCCGTCGGCGAATCGACGTGCTTTTAATTCGTTGTCAGACTTTCCCCTTATGGTGGAGATGATGTCTAACCACCACCAACTACCTTAATAACTGCTTCCTTGGGATTGAGATCGGCCCGACCAACTCGGCACCTTCGGGACGTGAAGGGCCCCTCGCACTGCCACCTAGATTAGATGAACGGCCTGATAAATAGACGTGGAGGCCAATGCGAAGGCTGGGGCACATAATGGGAGTGGTGGATGGGAAGAGGAGACATGGAGCGCGGGGATTGAGTGGGTTCAAAGCAGAGATGGCCATACATAGTTGGAGGGAGAGGGCTAAATCACTCTTATGACGAGGCACAATGCCGAAGGGAGATGACGGGGAAGTCATGAGGCAGTGGGACTAAAGGAGGATGGGAGGCGAGTTGGGATATGAAGAACACCTAGCATGAGGTGTCAAGGGAAAATGAGAAAAAGGACAAAGAGTGCCATGAGGATGAATGGACAGGTGACGTGGAGAGAGGGGGACACATGGCAGCTGGTAGGAGGATGATGGACTGAGGAAGAGCCATGCTATTAGGTGAGGTGGCAGTTTGGCTACAGGGGAGAGGCAGCTCGAGAGGTGACATGATGGGGGAGGGACCCACATTGATTAAAAGCAGAAAGACAAGGGAGGTCTGGATTTCCTGTGCGTCGTTGATCTGGGTGCCTTGATCATAGTCGTTGAAGAGGTGTGCCCCCGATTCTGGACCCCCCCACCTCCGCTTAAAGGTA
>ML803948.1:0-18057 GCA_009831015.1 Picea engelmannii
CCTCAACATGATATTAAAATTCCCGAGGTCAAAGACATAGTAAACTTAATGGTTTAATTCCAATACCAAAGTTTAATGGTGAAATATAAGACCAATTTTTTTAACTGTACAAGAGAATTACTATGCTAAGCCATGAACCCAACCCTTCCTAAATAAAATTCCGTAAATGATTTCGAAAAATATAGTGTCTTCTTCTACACAGTTAATATTCCTTCGTAAAACCTTTCAAACTCTAGTGTACTTAACTTGATTGAATGAATGAAAACCAGAACCTTGTTGTTTTGCAAGGATACTTCTCCCCAAAATCCTAACACTCTAATCCAAGAAAAAGAAATCAGCGCAATGTTGATTCAGAGGCAAAATATAAACACAAGCATGATAAACCAGACTTAAACACAAGGTCCTTTTCACTCAAGCCAAGAATGAGCAGCTTTGTTTTTTTTAACAGAAGAGCTTAATGGGGAAACAGACTCTAGCTGAGGGAGATAAGATAGTCGTAGTGTTGAGATAGGTGTAGGAGGTATCCCCACTAAAAGATAAGGTCCACCGGTGAAATCGCCAGGGAGGGCGCATGCATCAATTTAAACGAGACAACACTTCCAGAGAAGAAGCTACCGAAACTTTTCCCTAGAGGAAGGGTGAACTTAAAGGTTACAGGAACCAATCTCTTGGAAGAGGATTCTCCACGGGAGATTTCCACTAGGGAGGTGCAATACAATGCTGTAACAAAAACACAGGGTTTCCTCCAGATAATATTCCAGGTATTAAATATGGCCTCTCAAAAGAAGCAAAGGGAAAAATGGTACATCCAACAACTCAGTTGGAATTCATCGTGTTCCCTGTGAAGTTAGTTTCAGTCTTTCTATTCACCTAGAACATCTATGTTGATGGAATTGAGGCATGGATTTTAACCTTTACAAGGAAGGTTGACCTTGTTGTTTCAAGGACACTGCGAGCACAGAAAAATTGGGGGCACCCAGTAAGCAGACCCGACACCTAAGCGAGATCCCCCTTCACTTTCTGACACTGATCTCGGTTATGAACAACATAGGGATGATTAAGTGAGAAACCAGGATAGTTTGTCCGACTAGGAGAGACCCTAGAATTAATCAAGAGTAAGGGACTGGGAAATATATAACAGAGAGTAAGTTGGGTGGTGGATCCTTTCTACAACGGAATAAACCCAAGAAGGTCCATCTATTGGATGAGTGGTAGGCTACACACGTACATTATGCGATTAGAATTTAATAAGCAGTTTCATTAGTATGAATAGGTTATAGGTACAACAATCGGAATTATGTGATAAATTCTCATAGGTCAGGCAACCTTCTTACATTCAATTATGTAGACTAACATTTTGAGGGTATAAATAGGTACTGTAACTGGTAGTAATATAGCATTCATCTCTCCAAAATAATTTCATGAGCCATCTATGGAATTGGTGCAACTATATATAAAAATTATAGATAAATCTAAAACGTTGATAAGCAACCTAGTAATGGAAACTCCCAAGAGTTTTCACATCTTTCATACCATACAACTAGCTACCATTACTCATTCATGAAGTTGAATGTTGATAAAATTACCAAAATTTCACTTTCCACACTATACGACCATTTATAAAATACAATGACAACAAAAACTCCAATGTAAAATTTACAACAAATCCCAACTATATCTATGATCTAATCTATTACAATAGACAATTATCAAGTAAAAATATTGTAACTGATGATGAAGAGATCAAAGTTGATCTTCTGCAAATGGTGCCACTTCAGATCTCCATCTTGCTAATCTTCAAGACTTCATCGATACCTCCCAGCCAATGCTAGGGGTACTCTTCTTCCCCCTTATTCCCCGGAGCTACAAAGGCGCCACGTACACACACAAGCAAAAATCCTCTAGCTCCCAGCTTGCTTTGCAAGATGGTAGAGCCCCCACTCTCTCTCAAGATGGGTATCCCAACTCTTACAAGTAAAACCAGTCAACATTTTTGCAACATAACCTTACCCTTATCTAGTGTGTTCATATCTCAACTCAGCCATTTGTTTTATAGAACTTCCTTAGTGACACCTTGTCACTTGCACATTTAATTCATTTTGTTTAAATTAATTAGGAATTATTCCCCCCATACACTTGTCACCCATTCCATTAGTTTCACAAGTAAATCGAAAATTTAATTTAATTAAAATTCAATTTCCCTCACCCATCCTAAAAGCACTTCTAAAATCACTCCTACTTGTCCCTTATTCCCTTTATTTCCAATTAATGATTGACGCCTTTCTAAAACTGAGTTGAGTTAAAATAGGATTGTTCTTTAGTTAGACTAGCGTTAGCTAGACTCTAGATACATTTCTATGCTTACACATTCTTTTACGCTTTATTCCAATTTTACCCTAAATTCCAATTTGGTAATTACTTGCACAATGTGTATTAAATCACTCTTTAGATTTATTTTATTTTCATTGATTTCTTAAATTGATTTTTTTCATCCCCTCATTATTTAATTTATAAAATTAGTTTTTTGTCCTCTCATTAACTTAGACTTAGGCTTAATTAAATTTGTATTTGAAAACGCTTAGACCATTAGGGATTATGATCAATAAATTTAGTCTTTAATTAATCAATTAATTAATTCGACAGTGCTCAAGATTTTACAAGGTTTAACATTCTCTCAAAGTTTTCTAGGCCACCTAGATTCATTGACTCACCTTTTTTAAATATCGCGACGTGCCCTTCAAGACGCACTTTGTGCTCCAAGGGTGCCACTCTCCTTTGATTCAAATTTTAATTACACGAAGTGCCCTTCAAGATGCACTTTGTCCTCCAAGGGTGCCACTCGCCTTTGACTAGTTTTGGTAATTGTCCAACCCTTGGAGTCAATACTCAATTCAGGCGACCTTGTGAGAGACTAAGGGATTCTAAGGAATAAGGAACCTGCCTTATTGCACACCCCTTAGAATCTTCATGAGTGACTGTCTTGGATCTATCGAACTAGGTAATCATTAACCTACAATTCGAGCCATGATGAGAGTACTAGTAGGCTATGACAGAGATGTTGCCACACCTTTCCCTCAATATCGGGTTGTTGTGCATGGCCCCTTTACTCCTTATATGAGTCAAATTACCAAGCAATCGTCAGCCTGCATCCATTAATGAAACATTGTCAATGATCCATAAACAACATCATATTATATCCGATCATATGTCACATATGCATAAATGAAATACTCAAACCAATACAATCCACTCCTTGAATCAAGCCAGAGTCCAAGGAGGTCCAGTGATTCCATCAACATCCTCAATCTATCAAGTATCCTGCACACTAAGGGGAAACTCGTCATTAACATCTGTCAATACATGGATATCAAACCATAAATCATAATCCATCAACATCATCATAAGAATCCATAAGAGAAATAGATAACCATATACTATAACCGGATCACTTGCACGCAAATGTCCTCAAAGACTAAGTTAGTAGCATGTGCTCGCAAGACAGGGATGTTACATACACCCCCTCTTGTTTTAAACTTCATCCTGAAGTTGTACAGTATATAAAATGTAGTAAATAAAGAATCTGATAAGATCTATATCTATAATTATCAAATAAATATGGAAATTTTTGGCACATATCATATGCGTCCTCCCAGGTAGCCGAGTGAGGACTATAATTGTCCCACTGAACCTTGACCTGGTTGACTGTTTGACACCATAGTTTTCGAATGTGATGGTCTATAATGCGGATTGGCTATGTTGTGAGTGCACTCTCACCCGACACCACAAGGAACTCATGCCAATCTCATGTGTAGGATCACTAACATAATGTCACAAAACAGATACAAGAAAAACATCGTGCATATGCCTCAAAGAGTGAGGCAAGGCTAGTCGATAGGCCATAGGTTCTTTATTTTCCACAACTTTGAAAGGCCCCACCAAAACCTAGGAGATAGATTAGCACCCTTTCCGAACATAATTGTGCTCTTGTGCGGTTTCACCCACAGGAAAACTTGGTCGCCAACTTCATGATCACAATCAATGCGACGTGCATCAGCATAACGTTTCTACTAATCTTACGCTTATTTAATCCTTTGTGTTATTCTTTGCATTTTTTCTTCCATTTCTTGGATCATTTATGGTCCCACCAGTACCCTATCCTCAATTCGATCCCATCTCAATGGAATTCGACACGGTTTCCCATAGAGAAACTCAACAGTTCCATCTTAATGGTAGATTGATAGTTGTTGTGGTAAGAAAACTCTATCAGTGGAAGTAACTCTTCCCAACGTTTTTGTTGGTCCAGCATATACATACGCAACATATCTTCCAAAATTTGGTTCATTCTTTCTGTATTCGCTTCTTTCTCAAAGTGATATGTTTTACTAAAGTTCAGTTGTGTTCCCAAGGCCTCTTGGGAACTATCCCAAAATTTTCTGGTAAACACCGATCCTCGATCAAGTAATATTCTTCTTGGTACTCCAGGAAGTCTCACAATCTCGTTGATAAAAAGTTTAGCTATGTCTAGCACCCGATAAGTCGTGCACACAGGAATAAAAAGTGCACTCTTCTTTAGAGTGTCAACCACCATGAAAATCGAGTTGTTCCTCCTTGTCGTCGATGGAAATCCAACAATGAAGTCCATCAAAATGACCTCATATTTCGATTCTGGAACAACGTGTGGTTGTATTAATCCTGTCGGATGTCTATGTTCATCCTTCACTTGTTGACATTCTAGACACCTCGCCTTGTAGATAACTATGTCTACCTTCATCCCTTCTAGAAGAATAAGGGCTTAAGGTCTGCCCTCATCTTCGTTACTCCTAGATGAGCCATGTACACTACTTTATGAGCTTCACTTAAGATCAACTTCTGAATTCATCATTAGGTAGTATGTAAATCTGGTTATTATACCTCATCAATCTATCATGGTCCAATGTATATCCTTCAAACCTGGGGTACCAACATGGAGTCTTCTCTGATAATTTACTTAACCTCTTTATGCCAATCATCGTCAAACTGTATAGTTAGAATATTTTCTCAAAGATTCGTCTGAAGAGGTATCACCAAAAATATGTGTGGTCTTTGACTCATTTCATTTGCCACTCTTTTCATCCCTCACTTAATGTACTTAATCTCAAATCGTATTTTCTAGGTAATTATGATGAACTCTTTTTCCACACATTCAAGTCATTCTGTGTAAAAATCGTTGCATTCCTCATTGATCTATTTTTTTGTTCGAATTTCCTTCCATTCAGATAGTGTCTCCACACTCTCCAGGAATACAAAATGTCCAATAAATCCCAATCATGTGTTGCGTAGTTCTCCTCATGCTTTCATAATTTCCTTGAGATGTAAGCGATCACTCGACCATCTTGCATCAAGAATCTGCCTAAGCCTTCCTTGGATGCGTTCGTGCATACCAATAATTCCTTGTCCATGTCGGGGACTTTTAGTATCGTTGTTGTCATCGATAAC
The DNA here is from genome assembly GCA_009831015.1 of Picea engelmannii. NCBI lineage: Eukaryota > Viridiplantae > Streptophyta > Pinopsida > Pinales > Pinaceae > Picea > Picea engelmannii. The sequence continues at coordinate 5,476 of ML803948.1, forward strand.
TCCTTGAGATTTCGAAATTCTTCCATGCATTTCTTGGTCCAAACAAACTTATGGTTTTTCTTCTACAATTTCATAATCGGATTTTCTATCTCCAAAAGACCTTCGATGAACCATGGATAATATCCTTCTAAATCCATAAATCTACGTACCTTTAGTACGTTTGTTGGTGTAGGACATTCCATAATAGCCTCTACCTTCACGGGATTCACGATGATGCATTCGTTGGAGATAACATGACCTAAATAATGAATCCTCGATTGATAAAAAGAGCATTTCGACAGTTTCCCATATAATTTTTTTTCTCGTAAACACTGTAATACTAATCGTAAAGTTCATCATGTTCCTTCGTTGTCCGATAATATATCAATTTGTCATCAATGAATAATTAAACAACTTGTCCAAGTATTCGCAGAACACCCCATTCATCAAACTCCTAAATACCCTCGGGGCATTTGTCCATCCCAACGACAACGGTAAACTCGTAGTGTCTGAACCTTGTCTTGAATGCGGTCTTAGGAATATCTTCCTCTTTAATTTGTAATGGGTGATAACTTGATCTCCATTCGATCTTGAAAACATCATCGCACCCTTCAATTAATCAAAAACATCGTGTATTCTTGGCAATGGATGTTGGTTCTTGATCGTTGCCTTGTTCAATTGACGGTATTCAATAAAGAGTCTCCACGACCCATCCTCCTTTCCTATGAAATAAAAGGTGCACCCCAAGGTGACACCTTGGAAGTTTAAGTCCCAAGTTCAACAACTCCTTTAGTTGCATTTTCAACTCTTGTAACTCAGGTGTTGACATCCGATAAGGTGTTCTTGCTATCGGTTCAGTTCTCAGTTTTAGGTCAATTGTAAACTCCAATTGTCTTTCGAGAAGAAAGCCCAATAACTCTTCTAGAAACAAGTCAACAAAATATTGTACTACCGGAAGGTCTTCCAATCCTTCCACCTCACCTCGTTCATTTAGAGCCAAGATTGCGTATGACTTGCATCCTTTGCGCATGCTCTTCTCTCATCATAGGGAAATAATGAATTTCAAGGACATTCCCTGGTTTCTTCCTACGATCACCTTTCTTTGTCCCTCATCATCAGTCATCTCAACCATTTTGTCTTACAGTTGAGTATCGCATCATGCGATTCCAACCAATCCATACCGATCACGATGTCGTACGATCCTAAGATCATTATATATAGGTCAGACTTTGTTACAAATATCCTAAGTTAATGCGATAGTCTATAACCCTTCATCCAACCTTTTGTTTGGCACCCAAATCCATTTCTACGTACCTAAACTTGTCCTATTTGACTACCTTTTCCTTAATTATGTTGAGTGTTGCACTAGAAATATAGCTCTCTATAGCACCGAGATCTATCAAAATACTAAACTTTTGGTTGGAGACGGTACCTGACATCTCGAGCACAGTGGACTGGAGCTCGACCTGGCAGTTATTCACCACTGCTTGTATCCTGTGGGCCTTACCCAAATCTACAACTTTAGTGTGTCATGTTGACCGAACCGCTCTAGCCTTCACAACCAGACAGTCTCATTGTTAATGTGGCCCTCCACATGTCCAACACCATGTCTTTGGTCCAGTACTCTTGGCCCCGAAGTAGAATTTGTTGGCCTACCATCCTGCGATCCTGGTCTGTCTAGCTAACAGGCCTAAACTGTTGTTGTTGTGGATGATGTCACATCTAATGCGGTGGTCCTCTGTAGGGATTTCCCTCTTAGGATTTGATCATTGAGGTGTTGTGAACGTGGATCCTCTCAACGTATCCGGATACCCTGATGTAATTTTGGTTGGTGTCTGATGTTGCTGCGCACCTGGCGTCGTATGTCCAGCTGGTCTTATAGGAGTATTTCCTTGTTCCCCGTTGGTCATCTCTTCCCCATCTATGAGGGCCTTCTGGACTGCATCGTGCAACGTCTGAGGAATTAGGTTCCTCTCCTACACATGAATGTTTTATTTAAGGCCAAACAAAAACTTGTTTACCTTATCTTCTCGTTTTTCAAGTGTGGAGCATACCTAAGAAGCTCCATGAATCGGGCCTCAAAATCGAGCACCATATGACCACCCTTTCGTAAGGCGTTCAACTCATCGAGTTGGTGCTCGATGATTTCCTCTGATAAATACCTCTCAAGGAACCACTCCGAAAAAAATTCCTATGACACATCTTCGATGACCATGTTTAGTTTAGGTAGGCAGGTCTTCCACCAAAGAAGAGTTCTTCCCTTCAGTTGAAACATTGTCATGTGGAACTCATGTTGGAGGTGTATTCGCAAAGTGGAAGCACATCACCATTTTCTCCAACCATGCCTTGACGACTGAGTCATCCATGGCACCCACGAACTCAGGAAACTTAACCTTCTCTAGTTCTCTATGAATGACACCACTACCAGTTTGGGCATGCTAGGTGTAGGTGCCCTGGCCTCATCTCTATCTAGTATGTTAATCCAAGCCTCTAACATCCTCTAAAAGGACCTCATCAATACGACCACATCCCCCACAACAATATTCTCTTGTCCAAAGACTTGTTCTTCTCCTTGGGGGTTAGACCCCTCTGGCATGGATGTGAGTGGAGGCGTCGCACCTATGCCCCTAGAACCACGTCATCTACCTCCCCGACATCCTCTATCTAGGATTACCGGCAATTTCAAATTTTAATTAGAGACATGTTATTTATCAAGTGTTTAATATAGTGGAGGGCGTAATGATTCCCAAGTCGCGGGGTTGAACCTACTGTGATACCATATGTAATGACCCTATCGTTCCGTCAACCGAACGAGTAAAAGGTAAAAAAAAAATTAAAGCATTATGGAATTAACTCGCTACATCATAATAACAACATATATCAATTAGCATAAATGTTAGCGACACTTGATCGACACATAAGCATACATAGCGACGCAGTTCAACACATCACAACCAACCGAAGCAATAATATAATGATCAACCAAAACGTTGAATGATACTAACTTCCCGTCCAACATACCCTGCATGGTTAGGACCTCCAGGACACATAAGAAACGCTCAACCCCAGGATTAATCTGATTGATTTTGACCATTTAAGGTCTCAGGGTTGGCTATTGTTCTGAGGAACAAGGAGGTGTCTAATCTCACTATCACAAACAATTCAAAAAACAACTAGCTCAATCAATCAACATCATCACTAATCATGTCACAAGATCATATAAATAATCGATCATTCATACATCGATATTATTCATGTCGCAAGAGAAGTCTAAATACTCAATCAACCATACATCAATATTATTCATGGTGCATGAGAAATCTACTTTATTTTACATGGTGCAAGAGGTTATAAATGCTTATTCAATCATATAACAACATTATTTTAAGGTGCAAGTGTAACCATAGATTTTATTTTCATGGCGCAAAGGTGAAGATCTATTTTATTTCAAGGCGCGTGATTAATCAATTACAGAATTAACAATAAATCAACATTATTTATTCATGGAGCGATAGTATATTCCACTACACTTAACTTTTTCAAGTAGCCATGAGTGTGATTGAAAAGGAGGACAAATCACGGGATAATAAAATAAGAACTTAAAACAATCTTAAATCAACCTTGTAAAAATGCGCGAGAGTAAACTAATTTCTAGACAATCATATGTCAACATAATTAAAGGCGTAAGATTAATTATTACTTTTAGTTTTCATGGTGCAAGGTAACAATTTCTAAACAATCATACAATCATATAACTAAAGGTGCAATATAATTTAAATGCTCAAACAATCATATGTCAATAAAATTTGCAAGGCACATAATAGTCCTAAAATTTATTTCAATAAGAAACCCTATAGCCCTTCTCATTTCCTTTATAATTGAACTTTTAAGAAATATAACTTTTAGCAATATTAACCTTCAATTATTTTTTAAAATAATTTTTTCCACATCCCAACATAATTTATTATTTTCAACTTCAATATGGTTGACATCTTGTACAACCCATCACTTCCTCCATTCTTCCTTTCCCAATGTATGTTGCGTATACATATAAGTTAGTACCATAACATAATTTTTGTTATTCCTTGTATCTACAAGAGTAATCATGAATCTATCTAACTAAGTCTGGAACAAGTAAGGTTTTAGTGGGAATGCTACATATGCCTTGACATGATCTTAAAATTCCCGAGGTTAACACATAGTAAACTTAATGGTTTAATTCCAAGACCAAAGTTTAATGGTGAAATATAAGACCAAAGTTTTTAATTGTACAAGAGAATTAGTATGCTAAGCCGTGAACCCAGACCCTCCTAAATAAAATTCCATAATTGATTCCCAAAAATATATCATCTGCTCTCGCACAGTTAAGATTCCTTCCTAAAACCTGTTGAACTATGGTGTACTTAACTGCATTGGCTAAACGAAAACCAGAACCTAGCTATTTTGCAAGGATACTTCTCCCCAAAATCCTACCACTCTAATCCAAGCAAAATCAATTAGTGCAACGCTGATTCAGAGGTAGAATAGAAATGCAAGCATGTGAAACCGGACTTAAACGCAAGGTCCTTTTCACTCAAGCCAAGAATGAGAAGCTCCATTTGTTTGAACAAAAGAGCTCAGTGGGGAAACGGATTCAGCAGATGGAGACAAGACAGTCGTAGGGATGAGACAGGCGTAGGAGGTATCCCCACTAAAATCTAAGGTCCACCGGTGAAATCGTCAGGGAGGGCGGGCGCATGCATCAGTTTAAATGAGACAATGCTGCCATAGAAGAAACTACCAAAAATTCGCCCCAGGAGAAGGGTACGCTTAAAGGTTTCAGGAACGAATCTATTGGAAGAGGAATCACCACAGGAGATTTCCGCTGGGGAGGTGCAATACAATGCTAGAAGAAAGACGCAGGGTATCCTCCGGATAAGATCACAGGTATTAAATTTGGCCTCTCAGAAAAAGCGAAGGGGAAAATGTTACGTCCAACAACTTAGTTGGAATTCAACGTGCGCCCTGTGAAGTGAGTTTCAGTTAATCTATTCACCTCGAACATATATGTTGATGGAATCGAGGCACGGATTTTAACCTTTACAAGGAAGGTTGACCTTGTTGTTTCAAGGACACTGCGAGCACAAAAAAATCGGGGGCACCCAGTAAGCAGACCCTACACCTGAGCGGGATCCCCCTTCATTTTCTGACACCGATCTCGGTTATGAGCAACATAGGGATGATTAAGTGAGCAACCAGGATAGGTTGTCCGGCTGGGAGCAACCATAGAATTAATCAAGATTAAGGGACTGGGAAAAATATAACACAGAGTAAGTTGGGTGGTGGATCCTTTCTACAACAGAATAAACCCAAGAAGGTTCATCTATTGGATGACTGGCAGGTTGCACAAGTAAATTACGTTATTAGAATTTAACAAGCAGTGTCATTAGTATGAATAGGTTATAGGTACAACGATAAGAATTATGTGATAAATTCTCATAGGTCGGGAAATCGGCTTACAGTTAATTCCGTAGACTAAATTTTTGAGGGTATAAAATAGGTATCGTAACCAGATGTAACACAACATTCATCTCTCCAAAATAATTTCATGAGCCATCTATGGCATTGGCGCAACTATATATAAAAATGATAGATAAATCTAAAACGTTGATAAGCAACCCAGTAATGGCAACGCCCCAGGGTTTTTGCATCTTGCATACCATACAACTAGCTACCATTACTCATTCATGAATTTGAATGGTGATACAATTACCAAAATTTCACCTTTCACACTATACGACCATTTATAAAATACAATGATAAAAGAAATTCCAATGTAAAATTTACAATAAATGCCAACTATATCTATGATCTAATCTGTTACAATAGACAATTCTCAAGTAAAAATACCGTAGCCAATGACGAAGGGATTGAAGTTGATCTTCTGCAAATGATGCCCCTTCTGATCTCCAGCCTGTTAATCTTGGAGACTTCATCGGTACCTCCCAGCCAACACTAGGGGTACTCTTCTTCCCCCTTATCCCCCCAAGCCGCAAAGGGGCCACACACACACAACTAGAAATCCTCTACCTCCTAGCTCGCTTCGCAAGGTAGATCCATCACTCTCTCTCAAGTTGGGTATCCCAACTCTCAAGGTAGATCAAGGTAGATCCATCCCTCTCTCCCAAGTTGGGTATCCCAACATAATATTACCATTATCAAGTGTGTTCATCTCTTAACTCAACCATTTGTTTTACAAAATTTCCTTAGTGACACCTTGTCATTTGCACATTTAATTCTTTTTTTTTTTAATAATTATGAATTATTCCCACCATACACTTGTCACCCATTCCCTTAGTTGCACAAGTCAACAATTTAATTTAATTAAAAGTCAATTTCCCTCACCCATCCTAAAATCGCTCCTAAAATCACTCCTACTTGTCATTTTATTCCCTTTATTTCCAATTAATATATGACGCCTTTCTAAAATTGAGTTGAGTTAAAATAGGATTGTTCTCTAGTTAGAGTAGTGTTAACTAGACTCTAGATACCTTTCTATGCTTACACATTCTTTTACGCTTTATTCCAATTTTACCCTAAATTTCAATTTGGTAATTACTTGCACAATGTGTATTAAATAACTCTTTAGATTTATTTTATTTTCATTGATTTCTTAAATTGATTTATTTCATCCCCTCATTATTTAATTTATAAAATTAGTTTTTTTTCCACTCATTAACTTTGACTTAGGCTTATTTAAATTTTTGTTTGCAAAAGCTTAGACCATTAGGGATTATGATCAATAAATTCAGTCTTTAATTAATTAATTAATCAATTAATTAATTCGGTAGTGCTCAAGATTTTACAAGGTTTAACATTCACTCAAATTTTACTAGACCTCCTAGATTCATTGACTCGCCCTTTTTAAATACCGTGATGTGCCCTTCAAGATGCACTCTATGCTCCAAGTGTGCCACTCACCTTTGATTCAAATTTTAATTATGCGATGTGCCCTTTCAGACGCACTTTGTGTTCCAAGGGTGCCACTTGACTTTCACTAGTTTTGGTAGTTGTACAACCCTTGGATTCAATATTCCATTCAGGCGACCTTGTGAGATACTAAGGGCTTCTAAGGAATGAGACCCTACCTTATTGTCTACCCCTTAGAATATTCTTGAGAGATTGTCTCAGTCTTCCCTCACGGCATCGTGGATCTCTCGAACTAGGTAATAGTTAACCTACAATTCAAGCCATGACGGGAGTGCTAGTAGGTTGTGACAGGGACGTTTCCACACCTCTCCCTCAATATTTGGTTGTTATGCATGACCCCTTTACTCTTTATGTGAGTCATATTGCCAAGCAATCGTCAGCCTGCATCCATCAACGAAACATTGTTAGTTATCCATAAACAACATCATAATATACCCAATCATATCTCACATATGCATAAATGAAATACTCAAACCAATACAATCTGCTCCCTGACTCAATTCGGAGTCCAAGGAGGAACAGTGATGCAATCAACATCCTCAATCTATCAAGTGTCTTGCACACTCAAGGGAAACTTGTCAATAACATCTATCAATACATAGATATCAAGCCATAAATCATAATCCATCAACATCATCATAAGAATCCATAAGCGAAATAGATAACCATATACTATAACCAGATCAGTTGCACGCAAGTATTTTCAAAGACTAAGTCAGTAACATGTTCTTGTAAGAGCGGGATGTTACATCTTCATTACCAAAAATCATGTTACCATATTAGTTAATGCAATAATTCTTTTCTCTAATTGAATTAACATGCCTTTTGAGTCTTCCTTGTCATGTACTTCATGAGATGTCCCCACCATTTTTGGTTTTCTACTCCTCCTTAGGCCTTGTAGCATTGCTTCTCCACTTTCTTGGTATCCACTATGGGAGTTTCCCTTACATGTCATTCAAAATTTTCTTTCGAACTTGGGATTTGGTACCATATGATTCATAAATGGTAGACCAATGGCTTGTCTATCTTGCTAACACAAATCTCTTACTGTAAAATTAAAATGTAATGTCTTTGCAATTCACTATCAATATGAGTTCATACCATGAATTGATATCTCTATTTAGATGTGTCACCAATGCTTAGTTTAACTATATTACAATGCCAAGACCAATCCCATTTATGAAATTTAGTCTACTCCAATTCTATTTAAAGTTGAATATTATACTTTGTATAACTAAATGTGAAAAAATCGTTGCTTTTGATTCCACAAGCTAGCTAACAAGCACATTCTATTTGTGTTATAACGACAAAACAATACTTCAAATGTTCACAATATTCAAATGCAAACTCAAAATATGATTTGTTTATATTTATCTTCAAGCATCAATTCACTTGCTTCCATTGAAACTCCAATATCAATTCCAAACTATGAGATGCATGCACTCCACTTATGTGGTTCTAACAGGACTAACATACCATATATATGTTCAATATACCCAAAGCCCAAGACATNAAAAAAAAAAAAAAAAAAAAAAAAAACATTCATTTTTGTCTATTTCTTTGTACATACATATATGTATGTATGGGTGGTTGTAGATTAAAATGCTACACAAGTACTTCGTATATGGAAATGTTGTGGCCCTGATAAATATTTTGGATCGATCAAAATTCTTAGTGTCTTCTAAGAAAACAACAAGGAACATCTATATTTGAATCTACAAAGCATTGTGTTGTATGGTTTTGCTCCCAATTATTAACACAATTGGGAACTTCATGTGAATTACATGTACTTGGAAATAATGGAGAAAGTATTTGTTAGATAGTTTTGATTGTGTTTGTATTTAGGACTTAGATCCTATTTTCCAGGAGTTTGTTTGATCTCCCTAAATGAATGTAATCTTATAAATTCATGTATCTTTGATTGTTTAAGGAATGAAGTAACAACGTTGTTCAGAAGCCTCTAGATGCAGCTTGTATCACCTGTATTTGCAGGTTCATTCATTTTTTGTCTTCCTATTTTTAAGTTGGTATCAGAGATGCAAGGTTGCGGACAAAGTGATCCATTATGACCTGTGTGAAAGAGTGAAGGCACTCCAAGCTTGTGAAAAAAGCGACGAAAAAACACTTGTGCGTGCGACCAACTGTAATATGGTGTAATTTGTTTATGGTGATTAATCTGATAAGAAGGTTGTGTGCAACTGTAATAGAACGTTGTTGGAGATCATTATTGTTTCCCATTTGGAATATAGGTTGTTGGAATGTGTTCAGAGGTTTCCTGAAGTCCGCGTGGAGCAAAGGAAAAGCTCAGAGATCAATTATTTTTGCATTGTGTGATACTGATTGCCTTGAGCAGATACCGTCGCACTGTTGGAAAGGAGATCATTGCAGTTAAAAGGACGTCGGATCTGTGTGTTGGAATTTTGAGTATCTCGTGTTGAAGAGAGATATTTGTAAGACAAGTCGCTTCCTATTATAAGACTATGATTGTGCCATCGGTGAGCAGCGAGGGACCCTGTGTGAGGTGTCGTGTTGTGGAGTTGCAGGTGATAGATGGGTGTGTTGGTTGCCTAGGCACGAGTTCTCGATCATATTTGTTTGGAAGCAAGAAAGGATATGAATGAAAAGGGGAAAACAATAGCATACTTTCGATCGAGATGGCTAATCCACTTGCATAAACCTATCTCAATGAAGCCAATAAATTGGATGGATCTAATTTTGATAATTGGAAATTCAAGATGCAAACCTTGATGGAAAGTTATGGTGTATGGACGATCGCAAAAGGAGATGAAGTGAAACTCAATGTGACTGCAAGTGAGACAACATCATCGATCCAAGATTGGGACAAACAGGAAAACAAAGAAAATGCACTATTAAGAATGTATGTAAAAGATAGTATAATTCCTCATATTAGGGATTGTAAGACTTTTACTCATACCTGGAAAACATAAGGATTTGTACGACACTAAAATGCAAATCAAATCCTTTTCCGGAAAAGTAAACTGTTGAGTATTAAAATGGAAGCAAATGAATTTGTTAGTGCTTTTTTTGCAAGAAATAAAGAGTTGAAAGTCAATAGACAAGTTGTGAGATATAGGAGAATCAATATCTAGTATTGATCCTGTTACAATTACTTTAAATGGAATGTTAGAAGACTATCAGATGTTTATAACAGGTATTGCAACAAGGGATAAGGCTCCCAATTTTGAAGAACTAACAAGTATATTGATGCAAGAAGAAGAGAGGTGCATGAATTTGAAGCCTCAAAATCGAGACCTAGCACTATGGAAAAAGAAGAAATTCTCTAGAGGGAAACATGGAGAAGGAAGTAAAGGTGGAAGTCCATTTCATAGAAATTCATATCCAAAGCCAAATCAAGGTATATCATATAACAAAAATTAGCCTAAGTGTTTCTATTGTGGTAGGACTGGGCATCTTGCCAGAGAATGTTATAAGAAGAAAAGTCATGAGGCTAGGCATAAATACAGAAAACATTCAAGACACTTTGCAGGAGAAAACCCGAATTTTGATTCAAAGGATCTCAGATTGTTTGTTTCTAATGTTGCATTGTCTGCTAAAACTGATGATGTCAACGCATGGTTTGTGGTACTCTAGAGCCTCAATCCACATGACATGAAATAAAAATTGGTATGTGAACTTCAAGGAAACAAACGATGGTGCCAATATTTATCTTAGAGATGATTTTGCATATCATATCAAGGGATAAGGAGACATTCCAATAACATTTCCAAATGGAACGGTCAGGCACATTCGCAATGTTGTGTATGTGCTTGGGATAAAGAAAAATTTGATCTCTTTGTCCACAATTATAGATTAGAATCTGAAGGTCGAATTCTTTAAGATGCATTTCATAGTGAAGGATTTACTGAATCATTATCAACATGTTTCTTCAGGTGTCAGAGTTGGAGGCTTGTACAAACTTGATGTCACCAGCAAGAATCATCAAGCATTGACTTATGCAGCCATGTCAACAGAAATTCTTTGGCACCATAGGTATGGTCATATCAATTATCATGATTTGTTGTTATTGAAAAAACAGAGTATGGTTGAAGGACTCCCTATGTTGAACAATGATTATGTTTCTTGTCAAGGGTGTGCATTAGGAAAAATGCACAGAGATGAATTCCCCTCTATTTTTGATAAGATAAAAAGAGATGTATTAGAACTTGTGCATACTGATGTTTGTGGACCAATGCAAACAAGGTGTTTAGGAGGTGATTATTATTTTTTGTTGTTTATTGATGATCACACAAGGTACATATGGGTGTACTTCCTTAGGAAAAATAGTGATATTTTTGAATACTTTAAGGAATTTAAAAACATGGTGGAGAAGAAAATAGGGAAGTCCATAAAAATCCTCCGTTCAGATCAAGGGGGAGAGTACAGATTGGGGAACTTCATCAAGTATTTAAAATAACATGGAATAATACATCAATTTACAGTAACACACACTTCATAGTAGAACGGAGCTGCAGAAAGGAAAAAAATGAACTCTGGTGGAGTGTGCACGAAGTATGATGAAAGGTAAGAATATCTCAATTTGTTTTTGGGTTGAGGCTATTAGTATTGTTGTTTATTTAAATAATAGAATTCCAACAAGGTGTCTTATCATAAAACTCCTTTCGAAGCCTTGTATTGTTCCCAAACAACAATTCATAATTTGAAGGTATTTGGGTGTAAGGATTTTACACATATTCCAAAGGAGAATAGGAAGAATATTGATGCTAAATCCATCAAATGTATTTTTATAGGGTATTGTTCAGAATTTAAAGAATATAAATTGTTTGATCGATATACTCACAAAGTGTTCGCAAGTAGAGATGTAATTTTCCATGAGCAGGAAGAAGGAAGTAATGAAAGCAACAATCATGAGGGATGTCATGCTCTACTTGAAGATGAAGAGGTCAAAGAAGAAAACAAGTAGCAACAATAGCAAGAATATCGATCCAGTGACATGGATACATCTAGAACTCAGAGTTCACCCAGAGGTGAAGATGGATCTTCACAAAGTGATGAAGAAGACAACCAATTAAGAAGATCAACACGACAAATTCGCCTACCTAAAAGGTACAAAGATTATGCCCTGATGAGTAGTGTTTTAAATGTCATAGAACCCATGAGATTTAATTAAGCTAATGAACATGAAGAGTGGAGAAAAGCAATGGAGGAAGAATATGATTCTATAATGAAAAATAAAAAATTGGGAATTGACTGAATTGCCTAAAGATAAAAATCCCATAGGATGTAAATGGATATACAAACCTAAATTTAAATCAGATGGTATTATAGACAAATACAAAGCCAGATTTGTGGGAAAAGGGTACTCAAAAAGGAGGGTATTGATTATGAAGAAACATTTTCACCTGTAACTAAACTAAATACTATCAAATTGTTAATTTCATTAGCTACAAAGTACCATTGGAAGCTTCACCAATTAGATGTAAAATATGTTTTTCTAAATGGTGAGTTAAAGGAGGAGGTTTACCTTACTCAACCAGAGGGGTTTGTGAAAAATGGTCAGAAACATTTAGTATGAAAATTAAAGAAAGCTTTGTATGGGCTAAAACAGGCACCTAGGTCATGGTATGAGAAGATAAATTCCTTCTTTCTTCAACA
>ML803948.1:55183-65486 GCA_009831015.1 Picea engelmannii
TATCTACAATATGAAAAATGAAGGCAATATCCTCTTGTTAGGAGACTTTAATGTTGTAACTTCATCCAATCAAGCTATTATTTTAAGAAATGACTCCAATCCTAATCCTCTTTGGCTAGATGAGGACCTTGTTTTAGCTAATGATGATCACTATAATTGTTTATTAATTAAAAAAATCAAGTGTTACATAAATTGTCAACCCAAGGAAGTCTGTTTATTTCAAAGGCAATCACACACTGTATATGCTCAATCTCAAAAGCAATCTAAAGTTGTAGTAAAAGTTACACTAATCACACATTGCTTTGAACAGACTGAAGTTCTACTTTGAATTACAGTAAAAGCAGTCTATCTATTGTAGAGTTTAAGATTCAAAGGAAAATAATTATCAGAAGAATCCTGGATTACATTAAGAAACAACAATCTAGGGAAAAGGAACCTTTCAGCATACTGCAAAGAAGACTAACTATTCTGTAACAGAGAACAAGACCCTATTCCCCAAAGTAGGAATCTTCAGCACCTATCTCTGACTATCACACTTTCATAAACTCATTCTGCAAACAGAATTACCAATCAAAATGATCAACAATTACCTAGGAATGAATTGTATGAAAACGATGTAACAATCAGTTGGAACAGAGTTTCAGCAAAACAGAGTTTTAACAAGGTATGAATAAAAACAATACTAACACACTACATAAACTAATGGGTGAATCTTATGAAGAAGGTGGGCTCTCTCCTTCTCACAAGATTCCCCAGAAATGAAAGGAACTAAGAAGAAATGCTTAGAATGATATTTTATTCATTTGTACAATGTGGCAAGTTACAATGTCAAAAGTGAACACGCTCCTTCTCTGTAATTCGCTTCTAGCTAAGCCTTTTGTAATCTCCTTTCTAATGTTGATTTCTCCCCTATTTAAAGAGGAGAGTCCTCTTAATACAATTAAGCATAAAATTACATGTGTACATACAAATCCTATTCTTAGTCTGATCTAATCTTCTATGCTGGAATAGGATATTCTGATCTTCCGTAGAAAAATGTTGTTACAATGGTTGTAATGGTGTTGGCTTGAGGTATAGTTGTTGCGTCCGGTGTAACAACTCCTTTAATTATCTTTTCTTGTTACTGTTGTATGTGAAATATTGTTTCAGCATCGCAAATCATAGACTGTTTCAACAACTGGATTTGTGTGCTGTTTGATTGTTTCAGCAACATAGTCTTCAAGCAACAACGATGGTTGTAATGGTGTTGGCTTGAGGTACAGTTGTTGTGGCCAGTGTAACAGCTCCTTTAATTATATTTTCTTGTTACTGTTGTATGTGAAATACTATTTCAGCCTCGCAGATCGCGGACTGTTTCAGCAACGGGATTTGTGTACTGTTTGATTGTTTCAGCAATGTGGTCTTCAAGCAGCAACGATATATTAACTGCAGTCTTCAAACTGTTTTAGCAACTATATATTTTTAAATGGCTAAGTATGAAAGTAATTTAAAATTACATGTAAAACAAATTAAACATATAGCAAAGAGAAGAAACATTATGTACCTTTGGAAAAATAGATTAAGGTGATAATGTAGGCTTAAATATGAGTGGGAAAAGGATGTAATGATAGAAAAATGTATGAGCAAAAAGGTACATTATAGCGTCCTAACATCCCTCCCAACTAAAAAGTTTGCATGTCCTCAGGCAACTTCAATCTGAATCAAAATCCAGATACCGACTATGGGCGTGCAAATTACTTAGGCAGTAGTTGTAGAAAGTACTGTCTGTTGAGGCTCTGAATCCTTGAACATGTTGTAGTCTTTGCCAGACTGTTGTTTCAACCTTCTTGGGAAACCTATGATGAACTTGATACTTCTCTACTGGCATCCATAGAATGGGAAAATGGAACTAATATCCTACCCAATTTTCAGCACATTGCTAGACACATTTGATGTAACCGGGTACCCGGAAGATTGTTATCTCAAGATTGGTAGGACTAAAGGGATTGTGCTCCTACCTTTTCTCAGAAGATTGTTTCCAAAACATGTTATTTTCTTTTAGGGCAGTAGTCTTTGTGGATTTAATAAACTGTTGACAATCCTGAAGTATTGTTGCCTGTAGTTTCCGTATATATTGAATCATCCCTGGTTTCTTCAAAAAATGATAATATTCTACAACAAAGGTGGCAACGTTCTGTGGTTCTAGTCGTATCTAGAGGAGACTCTTATCTTCATTATGCTTGGCAGCTAGAAAATCATTATGCCATGTAATATGGTTGGCAAGGAAGGAGGCAAGTGCCCGAATCTGGATATCACCAACAAGAGGATTAAGATTAAGCTGTATGTTCTCAGGAATGGCTTCATTATGAAGATATACCTCACATAGTAGATGTTGATCAATAGTGGAGGCTTCTGCAAAAGTTTGAACAAAATCTTCTGGTTTGAACACTACATAGGGTCTTCCTTCTTTGATTGATTTTATCTGAAAGAATGCAAGTCGGTCTATAAGGAAAAGAGAGTAATTTGAGGATGGTTTCCTAGAAGCCAACAATTTTTGTGCCAAATTGAAAATCAAGAGCAATTTGCTTTTTAACTCCTCATTNTATGGGCATGAGATTCTTTGCGTGTTTTCTCTAAAGCTTCCTAGTTTGAATATATGTGGTTCAGCCAAAGTAGTATGTGCTCCTGCAAACTTTTTTCCTATGTAATAGCAGACTCCTTTTTCCATTTGTTCAATATTACCTGCTCATTTTATGGTTGAGTTTGTGTTTCAGCATCACAAGTGGTAGGCTGAGGTAGAGTCTAAGTGGCTTGTTCCACAAAAGTAGGGGTATTGATCTTGTCAGGAGGGGCAAATTCATCAATAGGCAGAGTTTGAACAACTTTACTAATGAAAATAGGAGCTTCGGATTTAACAGTTGTTGTAGGCCAGGGTTCCTGTAGATTAGATTTTCTTTTTGGAATTTTTGAAGGTCCTACTAGTTCTTGTGTAACAATAGGGCATTCCTCTTTTTTAACTGCAAAATTCGTAGGTGCAAGGGAAGCTCCAGGCATTGGAATTTGAACCACTTTCTAGCCTGCTTGATCATAAATATCCCCACATTGGCTGCACATATACTATCTATATTGATCATCTTTTGTGTTTTTCTCTTCCATGGCCACTACATGAGCTAAGGTGTACAAATTAAGTTCTCTGTCATAGGCTTCCTTTGCCATTACCATATCTTGCTTGTAAGCTTCCAGTTCTGATCTTAGAAACTCATTCTCTTGTAAGAGAGAAGCCATTGTTGGTTCTGGTTGTTGATCTGTCATAGGTGTATCAAGAGGGGTGACTGGTTTTTGTGTAACGATTACAACCTCAGTAGATGGTTCTTGTGGAGTAGCTACAAAATTAGCAGGTGATTCTTGTGTTTCAGCTACTTGATGTAAAGAAAATAGTGTTGCAGCACCCTGGGCATGTGATTCTTGAATTTAAGGAATAAAGTCAGCAGTTGGTTCTTGTGTTTTAGTTGTAGCTGGTTCTTGTGTAACAATTATAGTTGGTTCTTGTGTAACAGCTACTGAAGGAGTAGTTGGTTTTTGTGTGACAACTACTGTTGCAGCACATTGGGCATTTGATTCTTGTTTTTCATGAATGAAATCAACAGTTGTTTCTTCTGTTTCAGCTGTAGCTGGTTCTTGTGTAACAACTATAGTTGTATCTTGTGTTTCAACTACTGAATGAGTAGTTGGTTCTTGTGTGACAGCTACTGAATGAGTAGTTGGTTCTTGTGTGATAGCTACTTGATGTAAGGAAAATGATGTTGCAGCACCCTGGGCCTCTGGTTCTTGTGTTTCAGTGCCCATGGGTTGAACAGGTAAAAATTTCAGGATTTTGGAGGGTGGAGGTGTATGGGCTTTTAGCAAAATGGGTTGGGGGTTTAGGGTAGTGGCAGTAGTGGTTGTTTTTGTTGAAGCCCTTGTTCATTTTTTAGGTAAAGAGGAAGGAAAAGTAGTAGTTTGATTCTTTCTTTTGTGAGTGGGTTTTTCCTCAGTGATGGAGCAGGGAGCGTTATCAAGTTTATCTGCTTCAGAATCATCGCTAAGGATATGAACAGTAGGAGTAGATGATTCTGGCAAATTGTGGGGAGGACTTGGTATGGTAGGAGGGTTAATTGGATCAATTGGATCTGTAGGGTGATTAATAGGTATTTCCAGAGGACCAGGAAGGTTTTGTGGTTTCTCTTCATGAGGATTTTCAGGATGTTTAGCAGCTTCCTGAGGGTTTATGGGTGGATTGTTTAGGAGAGGGTTTTGTTGGGAAAAACCCTTTTGGATGAGTAATTGAACGAGACGGTGATGGGTGAGGGAAATGATGTGATTTTTATCATGTTTATAATAATGTGACATATTTCTAAGACATCCGAGCAGATAGTAAAGAATATTCACCAGTCTAGCATGTCGTAAATGAGATAACAAGACAAAGTCATACTGGTAAACTTCCTTCTATCGGCCTTCACAGGTAAGGTAGTGCTTGAGAAACTCCGCAACTTTCGACCAAGGAGGTGGAAACAAGCTAATTCGAACACCCCAGGATTTAGGCTCAACTTGTTCTCCTGGCAAGAGAAAATCCTTTTGGGCATTAAGAATAATATGTTTGTGGCTGAACCAGTGAATGCCAGTGACAGGAAGACCCGAAACATGTGCTATAACATCCTCTGTGACTAGAATATGAACCCCTTGAACAATAGAATGGTCTTCTTGAAGATTTCGAGTAGATTGAAGAACCTGTTGTTGATCAAATCCTTGGAGCCTCTGAAAATAACTCATCCAGTCTGCCTGCTGAAAGATTTGGTAGACTTCTGGATACAATTCTAGCAGGGTTGTCATGGTGGGTTCATATCATATAATAGGACCTCCCATAGCTATTCAGCTTAGTAGAATGCATAGTCATAGAGTCAAGTAACCGCACCTGAATAGAGTATTTTTTGCGGATGAGGGCATGTAAAAGATGGTGAAAGGATGAGATAATGGGTAAAAAGAAGTGATGGTAGTTAGTTCGTGTGAGATGATGGCATAAAGTTTCGATATTCTCCCCCCAACTACGGCTAAAATAGTGAATTTAAGTGTATGGTAATAATGAATCGAGATCTTCTCATTAGCCATAGTTCAATTATATTTACATATAAAGTTTACATACCTCATCTTTACCTTTGATTCATACTTCAAAAAATATAGTGCCTATTCATAATAGATCTGCAGTAATCATGGGAGAAACTTTGGATTTATGTGAGAAATTGTATCAAGGGTTTGTTTAATCATGGGAGAAGGTAGTGAAAGGACAAAATGTAGTATGAAAAATAGGAGAAGTGAGAGCGGAAGAGCTGAAGAAGATTTTTTTATGACAGGAAATGATGAAAAAGTGGTGTTTCAGCAACAGGGAAAAGAATGGAAAAAAATGTTTGCTGAGGAGTGATGTTTTAACAATGGAAAATATTGCTGAAGAAATGGTGTTTTAGCAACGGGAAAAATGGGGAAAATGTTGTTGAAGAGTGGTGTTTCAACAATGGGAGAATGGGGAAAAAAGTTGTTGAAGAGTGGTGTTTCAGCAATGGGAAAATGAGGAAAAATGTTGTTGAAGAGTGGTGTTTCAGCAATGGGAAAATGGGGAAAAATATTGTTTAAGAGTGGTGTTTCAGCAATGGAAAAATGGGGAAAAATGTTGTTGCACAGTGGTGTTTCAGCAATGGAAAAATGAGGAAAAATGTTGTTGAAGAGTGGTGTTTCAGCAATGGGAAAATGAGGAAAAGTGTTGTTGAAGAGTGGTGCTTTAGCAATGGGAAAATGAGGAAAAATGTTGTTGAAGAGTGGTGTTTCAGCAATGGGAAAATGGGGAAAGGGAATGGAAAGGAAAGAAAATAAAAGGGGATGAATGATGGGAATGTTGAATGGGAAATGAATGGATTGAAGAAAGAGGGAGAAATGCTTCACAAGATGAATCTTGGATCTGCTTGTAGTAAGATTGTCCTTTCTTGGTAGGCCCTTTCCTGGATCGAGAATCTGCAAAAGAATCAATTGTAACATGCCATCCCTTGGCAGGGATTATTAGTAAAAGAAATTTAATCTAATACTAAAGAAATAAAATGCAGAAAAAATAAATGCAATGAGGGGTAGGAGGCTCCTCTAAAAAGAGATAATGTGAATCTTCCACACATGTGGCCTTAAAATCTTCTTTGGAAATGGAGCGCTGGTACAGACGGAGCCGATGACCATTCACTAATAACGGTGTTTTAGGGTCATCAATTGTTAGGAGCCTTATTGTTCCATTGGGGAAAACAATATCCACTTCATAAGGTCCTAGCCATCTTATACATAGTTTCCCTTGAAATTCTTTAAACCGAGAATCATACAATAAAGCCTAATTACCTTTTTGGAATTGTTTATGCTTGATGATTTTATCATGCCATTTTGTTCTTTGTTGTTGAATCATATTTGTCTGGTGAATGGCATCTAATATTTTTTCATCCAATTCATTAAGCTATTGCAACCTGGTTGTCTGTGCATCAGTCAAATCAAGGTTAACAGTTAAAGCAGTCCTTAAGGTTTTGATTTCAAATTCCATAGGAAAGACAACACTTTTTCCATAAACTAATTGATAGGGGGATAATCCTGTAGTATTTATCTAGGTAGTTCTGTAAGCCCATAATGCTTCAGGGAGCCTTTGAGACCAATCCTTCCAGTTTTCCTTCACTGTTTTTGTGAGAATGGCTTCTATTAATTTGTTTGTGCTTTCCACCTGTCCATTGGCTTGGGGGTGTTATGGTGTATTCATTCTATGATGAATATGATATTTTTGAAGGGTGGCTTTAAAACCATGAGAGGTGAAAGGAGGTCCTCCATCTATGACTAATTTTCTAGGTACTCCAAATATGACAAAGATATCTTCAAATAAGAAATCTAGAATAGCTTATTCAGTAGCACTATGGAGTGCTTTAGCCTCCACCCATTTGGTCATATAATTTGTGCAGACCAATATATAAACTTTTTGATTGGATGGAGGGTTAATGGGTCCTACAAAGTCTAAGGCCCATCTTTCAAATCGTTCAAGTACTACCTGGGGGTTTAATGTCATTTCATCTCTATGATTAGGTTGACCCATTCTTTGACAACTATCACAGGCCCGAACATATTTCTTTGCATCTTTAAAAAGTGAGGGCCAATAATAACCCATCCTGAGAATTTTATGTGTCGTTCTTTTATCAGCAAAATGCCCTCCACAAGGGCCATCATGACAATCTTTTAGTAAATCATAAACCTCATCTTCTCTAATGCATCTTCGGATTTCTTGATCAAGTCCTGTGTAGAAAAGACACCCACTTATCCAGCTATACCGAGCATTGTTTTGAATGATTTTTCTTTTCTCTCGGTGGGATAGGTGTGGTGGTAACTTCCCTGCAACTAGATAATTAACGATGTCTGCATACCATGGTGAGTGAGCAGATACTGCAAATAAATATTCATCAGGAAATGAATCATCTACTGGAGTATTATCATCAGGTGTTAACCGAGAAAGAAAATCAGCAACTACATTTTCTTTTCCTGGTCAATCTACAATTGTAATATCAAATTCTTGTAATAATAGTAACCATCTGGTGACTCGAGCATTTGTGACAGATTTGTTCATTAAATATTTAATAGTTGAGTGATCAGTATGGACAAAAGTAGAATAGCCAGTGATGTAATGTTGAAATTTATTAATAGCATAGATAAATGCAAAAAATTCCTTTTCGGTAACTATATAGTTAAGTTCAGCAGGACTCATATTCTTGCTAATGAAGTAGATAGCATAAAGGAGATGATTTTCTTCTTGTCCCAAGACAACTTCTATTGCAGTATCTGAAGCATCAGAGGATATATGAGAGGGAAGTGCCCAGTCAGGTCCTCTTAGAATAAGAGTTGTAGATAACTAATGTTTGAGTGCATCAAATGCTTCCTGGCAAAGATTAGTCCACTTGAATTCAACATTTTTCATAAGTAACACAAACAAAGGAGAAGCTATTTTGGAAAAAAAATTGATAAATCTTCTATTGTATCCAACATCTCCTAAGAAACTTCTCACATCTGTTTGGGTTTTGAAAATAGGAAGGTCTTTAATGACTTGTATCTTGGATGGATCTACCTGAATTCCTTGGGATGAAATAAAATGTCCAAGTACCACTCCTTCACTCATCATCATATGACATTTTTTGGTGCTTAAGGAGAGGTGGGCTTGTATACATCAGTTAAGTACTTTCTCAAGATTTTGTAGTGCTTCCTCAAAAGAGACACCATAAGGGGTAAAATCATCCATAAAAATTTCCATAGAGTCATTAATCATATCAGAAAAGATTCCTATAACTGCTCTTTGAAAGGTTGGTGGTGCATTACATAGTCCAAATGGGAGGACTCTCTAAGCAAAAGTTCCCCAGGGGCTAGTAAAAGTGGTCTTATCTTGGTCTTGGGGTGTAATTTTGATATGGTTATACCCACTGAAACCATCTAAGAAAGAGAAGAATTTCTTCCCTGACAAACTATCTAACACCTTATCAATAAATGGTAACAAAAAGTGATCTTTTTGAGTGGCTTTATTTAAGGCTCTATAATCTACACACACTCTCCATTTCCCATTTTTCTTAGGAACTATTACCAATGGGGAAACCCATTCATTGTCAGATATAGGATATATAAACCCTGCATTAAGCAATTTTTGAAGTTCTTCTTTAAGAATTTCTCTTAAATTAGGGTTCATTCATCGTTGAGATTGGTAGATCGATTGACAATCTTCCTTGATATAGATATGATGAGTACATAATTCAAGAGAGATTCCCTTCATATCTGTATAGTCCCATGTGAATGCTTCCTTATGTTCAAGAAGTAACTTCATTAATTTCTATGTTTCAACAACTGTCAAGTTGGGGTTTATATTCAGTGTTTTGCCAGGTTCAATTTCTGCCAGTATACTTTTAGAAGAGATGGTAACTGATGTTTGAGGTAGGTCTTCAGAGTTAAGGTTTTCCTGGGTATCTGACTCCGAAAGTGCAGCTAGTTGATTATGTGTTTCTGGAGTCACAGAGGAGGGTTCACAAATAAAATTATTAATTACTTCATCCTCAGTGGCATCTTTAAGGCTTAAGGCTTGTCCGATAGTCAAGATAGATTGAGTAGTTTGATCATCATAGTCCACCCATAAGGAATTGTCATTATTAATCAAGGGTGTAGCGTGAGGGTAGAGGGTAAGTTGTTTGGTCTCATATCCATTGGAAATTGTCATTGAACCAGATCTACAACTGAGAAAGGCATCTATTGTGGCTAGCCAAGGCCTGCCCAAAATTAGAGGATGACCCCCCAACTTTGTTTTAGGTTGTAATACCACAAAGTCAGCTGGGTAATTCCAGGACTCAATTGAGATGATTAGGTCTTCAATGACTCCTTCCGGTTTGTCTGTAGAACAGTCAACTAATTCTAGAATGGTTGGGGTATCTCTGATTTCATTCTTCAGTTGTAATAGTTGTGATGTTTCAATAATCATAATATTGATAACAGCGCCTAAGTCTACCAGAACTCGAGGAATTATTGTTTTTCCAATTTTCATTGTGAAAATAGGATGGTCGGGATCACCATATTTAACTGGAGGAGCTTTACCCGACATTAGTGCAGACTGATCACCCATGACATGAACTGTGAGGGGAACTTTAGTTTTCCTACCGAGTTTCTTAACACAAATGTCTCGCATAGTTCTGGCATAAATTGGTACATCTCTTAGTGCTTGTAATAGTGGAATTTCGACATTGAGATTTTGTGATTCCTCTAGAATATTGAAAGCAGGTGGCTTAGGAGTTTCAGTCAAAGCTAAACGCTCAGGGAATGGTGGTTATGTTGTTTCAGCAACAGTATTTTGAGGATGGTTGTACCTCTTCAGGTGAATCGTGTTTTTTTATTTCTTCTTTATTGGAATCAAAAGAGGTAATATCATCAATGATAGGTTATAATATTTTCCCATATCGTAAATGAATATCATTTCATTGTGCAGGGAAAAGATAAAGTATAGGCTAGTTTTGAATATCAATACACTGCACAACCTTATTATTGGGGTTAGGGTTAGGTTGTATAGGTAGTTGGGGCCGCATCATTTGATTATTTGGTGGATCACCTGATGGTAAAGAGAGTGGTTGCTGAAATTGTGATTGAAATTGAGGAAATTGATTTGGGAATGGGGGTTGTTGACCTCTCCAATTTGGATTCCATTGGTTAAGGTAAGGTTGTTGTTGTGAAGGCCAAGGTGTCCATATTGTTGGGTCTACAAAGG
>ML803948.1:65536-96982 GCA_009831015.1 Picea engelmannii
GGTGGGTAATTCATTTGATTGAAGGGTGGGTATTGCATTTGGTTAAAGGGAGGGTAATTTGCTTGACTAAAAGAAGGATAATTATTCCAATGATTAGGAGATGTAAATGGCATATTAGGATTCATACCTTATCCCCGTGGTTTCCATTACCTTCTCTGTGTCAATAGATAGACAGCTTCAACTTCTTCATCAGTTGGTTGTAATGCTACTTTGATTCCTGGTAAAGAAGGGCATTGTTGAGTTTCATGTTCCTTATCACAAAGAGTGCAAATTGGTTTTTTGTCCAATGGGCATTCCCTTAGTGGGTGCTTTTCTCTGCATTTGGAACAAAAGATGGATAGAGTTGCTTCTACTTCAGCTTGTTTCTTTTTAATCTACAAGGTGTTAAATTGTGAAGCAAAAGAACTTAACATTTCAATTTTAAAATCCTCAAGTAAATTACCTATTTCACCTCTTCTTGCTCCTCCACTAGATGATTTTTGAACTCTTGAAAATGTGGTATCCCTGTTGTTTGATCTAGTCCTTGCAGCTCCTCTTGAACATCTTTTACAGAGGTTAAAAATTTCATCATATGATTCTTTAGATATGTCCCATTTTCCAAGCATATTCAACATATCTAGATAGTCATCCCTTACTCCTTTTAATAATATTGTTTTAAGAATATATTTACTTACATCAGGGCGACTGGATGTTTGTAGATTATACCGTATCCTTTCCACAAAGTCCTCCAGATTTTCATCCTCTTTTTGTATCATCTTGAATAGTTCCTCTCTTTTTTCTCTTGTTTGACAATAGTCTTGATATTTGTGAAGAAATTTATGTTTCATTTCATCCCATGTTGTGATTACATGACCTCCAAGACTCATGAACCATCTTAATGCATTTACCTTTAATGTTGTTGGAAATAGCTTTAACTTTTGAGCATTGGAAATGTAATCATAACTTCTGCATAATATGTCAAACTCGAAAAGGAATTCATCAGGATCTTCAGAAGATAAACCATGAAAGTTGGGTAAAGATGAAAGTGGAATATTCTTCATGGGAGCTACTCCTCTAGGAAGATCACCAATAGGAAATCCTAAAGTAGAAAAAGAGTTTTCATCGTTTACCTCTCCTTCAAGACCTACATGTTCTTCATGGTGCAGTTCTTCATTATATCCATCCATGGTTTCTTCTGTTTGTTCCCCTGCTGCACTTGCTCGATCCTCAATGTTGTCTGCTAGTTTTTCAACTGTCTTTGTTTCAAAGTTCGCTTGAAAGGAAGGTTGAGGCTTTGGTTTTCGAGAGTTTGGTCGTTGAGGAAAATCAGATTCAGATTTTGATATAATCTTGCCGATAAAAGTCTTTCTTCCTCCTCTTCCTCTGCCCCTGCCACCTATAGGTTCAATTTCTTTGGGGGGTCTGCGTCCTCCCATGCAATCTGTACATATGAAAGAAAAATGTAAATTCTTTTGAAATCTATAATTGCCTTCCCTGGAAACGGCGCCAAAATGTTGGTCATTATAATTGTTTATTAATTAAAACAATCAAGTGTTACATAAATGGTCAACCCAGGGAAGTCTGTTTATTTCAAAGGCAATCACACACTATATATGCTCAATCTCAAAAGAAATCTAAAGTTGTAGTAAAAGTTACACTAATCACACCTTGCTTTGAACAGACTGAATTTCTACTTTGAATTACAGTAAAAGCAATCTATCTATTGCAGAGTTTAAGATTCAAAGGAAAATAATTATCAAAAGAATCCTGGATTACATTAAGAAACAACAATCTAGGAAAAATGAACCTTTCAACATACTTCACAGAAGACTAACTATTCTGTAACAGAGAATAGGACCCTATTCCCCAAAGTAGGAATCTTCAGCACCTGTCTTTGACTATCACACTTTCATAAACTCATTCTGCAAACAAAATTACCAATCAAAATGATAAACAATTACCTAGGAATGAATTGTATGAAAACGATGTAACAATCAGTTGGAACAGAGTTTCAGCAAAACAGAGTTTCAGCAAAACAGAGTTTTAACAAGGTATGAATAAAAACAATACTAACAC
Organism: Picea engelmannii; assembly: GCA_009831015.1. Classification (NCBI taxonomy): domain Eukaryota; kingdom Viridiplantae; phylum Streptophyta; class Pinopsida; order Pinales; family Pinaceae; genus Picea; species Picea engelmannii. Next base: position 67,592 of record ML803948.1, read on the forward strand.
ACTACAAAAACTAATGGGTAAATCTTGTGAAGAAGGTGGGCCCTCTCCTTCTCACAAGATTCCCCATAAATGAAAGGAACTAAGAAGAAATGCTCAGAATTATATTTTATTCATCTGTCCAATGTGGCAAGTTACAATGTCAAAAGTGAACATGCTCCTTCTCTGTAATTCACTTCTAGCTAAGCCTTTCGTAATATCCTTTCTAATGTTGATTTATCCCTTATTTAAATAGGAGAGTCCTCTTAATACAAATAAGCATAAAATTACATGTGTACATGCAAATCCTATTCTTAGTCTGATCTAATCTTCTATGTTGGAATAAGATATTCTGATCTTCCATAGCAAAATGTTCTTACAGTGGTTGTAATGGTGTTGGCTTGAGGTACAGTTGTTGCGACCGGTGTAACAACTCCTTTAATTATCTTTTCTTGTTACTGTTGTATGTGAAATATTGTTTCAGCATCGCAAATCACAGACTGTTTCAGCAACGGGATTTGCGTACTATTTGACTGTTTCAACAATATGGTCTTCAAGTAGCAACGATGGTTGTAATGGTGCTGGCTTGAGGTACAGTTGTTGCAGCCAGTGTAACAACTCCTTTAATTATCTTTTATTGTTACTGTTGTATATGAAATACTGTTTCAGCATCACAGATCACAGATTGTTTCAACAACGGGATTTGCATAATGTTTGACTGTTTCAGCAATGTGGTCTTCAAGCAGCAATGATATATTAACTACAGTCTTCAAACTGTTTTAGCAGCTATATATTTCTGATTAATGGCTAAGTATGAAAGTAATGTAAAATTACATGTAAAACAAATTAAACATATAGCAAAGAGAAGAAACATTATATACCTTTGGAAAAATAGATTAAGGTGACAATGTAGGCTTAAATATGAGTGGGAAAAGGATGTAATGATAGCAAAAAGTATGAGCAACAACATACATTATAGGGTCCTAACAGCTAACAATTACAAAAGAAACTTTGAAGACATGATTGATAATGTTGTTGGTATTGAGTTACTCAAGCTCTGTAGTTATCAATATTTAATAATTTGAAATGGTCTACAGAAGTGGTTGAATTATAAAAGGATTAGTTATATCTATGGGTTGGGTAGTAGTGTTATTGATTATGTAATAAAAAATATCCCCATATACAACCAAATAATAAAATTTGATATTTTAGATGACCATGCACCTGACTCTAATCATAGACATAACTTGTTCGACAACACAGGTATTCCAACAGAGGATGAACAACTTCGATAACCACTCACACAACCAGATCAAAAATCAACACACTGATGTTTTGACGTGGTAAAACCCCTATGGGGAAACATCCACGGCCCCAGCCCATGCGACCACTTGGAGAAGTTTATCAATGCAAAAGAAAAAGATTACAAAGAGATTTTACAAGAGAGTTTCTCATAATCGATCATCGAAAAATGACCCTCCATGCTCTTTAAATAGAGATCATGGACCAATCGGGTGCTAAGCCATGGATCAATGGTCGTTAAGATCAAGGAGAATATGAACCATCAGATCACTCTATGTCGGGAACATATCATGGCCGTCGGATTTCCTAACTACAAATGTATACAAATGCATCCTAAATAAATACAATAAGAAACACACTTTTACCTAACGACACGTTAGACCAAGTAGATATTAACTAACTCCTAAGTGTATAAATATCCTAACATCCCCCCCTTAAGAACAACTTCGGATATGATTGAAGGATTTACAATAGTGACACAATAGGAGAAGGAAGGAGGAATTAGAGCCTATCCCCCCTTAATGGCAACCTCCTAAACGCATAACATAGATCGAAGTTTGGAAAACTTCACTTCTGTAAGATACTTTGTGAAAATGTCTGCAACTTGATCTTCTGTATGGAAAAAGAGCACTTCAATAACTTGATCATGAATGAGTGTTTTGATGAAGTGCATGTGTAGCTCGATGTTCTTGTTGTGATGATGTTGAACTAGGTCTTTGGCGAGCTTGATGGCACTCTGATTGTCGCACCAAAGGCTGGTTGGATGCTCCTGCTAGAATCCAAACCCTTAAAGGATCTGTCAAAGCCACAAGGCTTCCTGAACTGCATTTACCGTTTCTCGGTACTCTACTTCTTCTGAAGAAAGTGAAATAGGTTGTTGTTTCTTATAGGTCCAAGTGACAGGTCCTGATCCAAGGCTAAAAACATAACCCGCAGTAGACTTCTGATCATCAGTGAAACCAACCAATAAAGGAGCCCCCCCTGAACTGTAATGTATCTGGAATTGAACTGTACCACGGACATAGTGAAGTATCCTTTTAGCTTATTTCCAATGGCTTTCATGGGGTGTTTTCATATACCTGGAAACAAGACCAACAACAAAGGAAAGATCAGGACGGGTATGAGTCAAGTATAAGAGGATACCAATTAACTGACGGTAGCATCAACTTCGAGAGAAATACATCTGGAAATAAGCTTCACTCTAGACTGGAAGGGAGAAGGGGTTGGTTTACAATCGCCCATGTTAAAGTGATGAAGGTCACAAGCATACTTAGACTGGGAAATAAAATTTCCTTCATTGCTTTGCAAAACTTGGAGGCCAAGAAAATAGTGCAAAAATCATAAGTCTGTTATTTCAAATTTCTTCTTAAGACTGGTTTTCACATGGTTTAAAATTTTAGAGTCACTACCAGTAAGGATAAGGTCATCAACATAAAGGACAAGGATTATGATATAGCTTCCTACTTTCTTGGTATATACATTAGGATCAGAATGGCATCTAGAGAATCTATTGTCAATAAGAAAGCTATCCATTTTGGCATACCAAGCTTGGGGAGCTTTCTTAAGACCATAAAAAGATTTCTTAATGTGACAAAAAAGGCTAGAGTCATTCTGGACATAGCCAGGAGGTTTTTCCATGTATATTTATTCTTGCAAATCTCCATGCAAGAAGGAATATTTAACATCCATATGATGGACCTCCCATTTATGTGAGGTAGCAAGGGAAAGAACAAGGGCGATGAAATTCATTTTGGCTACAAGAGCAAAGGTTTCATTATATTCAATTCCTTCAACTTGGGAAAATCCTTTGGCAACTAACCCAGCCTTATGTATTTCAATACTTTCATATGATGCATACTTAGTTCTGTAGACCCATTTACATATGAAAAGTTGTCTTCCTTTTGGAAGAGGTACAAGATCCCAAGTATCGTTTTCATTAAAGAATGATACTCTTCATTCATTGTTGCATCTCAATATGGATGACCTAAAGATTCTGCAAATGTCTCTAGATAATGAGTCTCTGAATCTTGATCCAAAAGAGAAGAGTCTTGTTGGAATTGTTAATGTGTTCGATGTTGATCTGAAGGATCACTAACAATACCACCAACTGCTTCTCGTGTTGAATGAACCCATGTAGGAAGCGATGGAACTAGTGTTGGTTCATGTTCAAATGACTCATATGGAGGAAGGTGAGTAGGCGGAGGTGGATTTTTATCCTCACTGTCATCATCTGAAGAAGAAACCATAATAGGAACAAAAGAAGGCACAAATGTCGAAGATGGCTCACAGGACGAAGAAGGCACAAATGTCGAAGATGGATCACAGGCCAAAGAAGGCACAATAGCCGAATTAGGCTCCCAGACCAAGAGATTTTCATCAAATTTAAAATCTCTTTTAATAATAATTTCATTACAATGTGGTTGAAGAAGTCTATAACCTTTGACATCTTCAGAATAACCAACAAATATACACTTCTCACTTTTAGGTTGTAATGCTTTTATTTTCTAATAAGGAATGTGAGCCCATGCTATGCTACCAAATACACAGAAGTGACTTACATCTGGTTTAATTTTAGTCTAAGCTTCTTCCGGTGTTATATTTTTAAGATCCTTTGTGGGAGTGTGATTAACTATGTAATTTGCATAGTTGATTTCTTATGCCCAATAATTTAGACTTAATCCCTTAGATTGGATCATACAATTAGCCATTTCTTTTAGTGTGTGGTTCTTTCTCTCAGCAACACCATTTTCTTGTGGTGTATATGGAATAGTGTGTTGCATTTGGATGCCCTATGCAGTACAATAACTTGTAAAATGATTGTTCGCATATTCGCCTCCATTATCTATTCTTAACCTTTGAATTTGATGTCCAGATTGTTTTTCTACAAGGGCCTTGTAGGCCAAAAACTTGTCAAAAACTTCACTCTTAAGTTTTAAGAAGTAAACCCAAGTACGTTTGGAAAAGTCATCAATGAAAGTTAAGAAATACTTGTGCCCAAAAAGAGAAGGAGTAGAAAGTGAACCACACAAATCACTATGAACAAGCTACAAAGGGCCCAAGGTGTGCTAAGAGGCACGTTTGCCAAAATTGTCTCGATGATGTTTGTCGAGAACAAAACTAGCACAAACACCATATCTGCATGAAACGGGAGGAAGACCAATCATCAGTTGTGATTACATAGTTGTTGCAATGAGCCATAGTTTAAATGACCAAACTGCTCATGCCAAAGTTTGTTCAAGTCATCACTATGAGAAACAAAAACTGATGAAAAAGATGATAAACCAAAGCTGTCAAACTTGTACAACCTGGTAATATCATCAATAATTCCAGTTGCAAGAACATGCTTAGGATCTTTTAGATCCTTGATTACAACTTGGTGAGGTGAAAACTCTACGGTTTTACCTTCACATGAATGAGTGATTTGATATACTGATAGAAGGTTACAAGAAGGAATTGGAACACATAATACATCATTGAAATGAGCATTATCTACTTGAACTGTTCGAGATCCTACAACACTAAGAGATCTATCATCACCAACAAATATTTTCTTGGTGTTACATTCATTAGAGAAGAAAATATGTTTTTATCCTTGGCCATATGATAAGATTCTCTAGAATAAATAAGCCACTCATCAGAAGAAGAAGAAGAAGTTGTATTGAAGGAGAAACTAGAAAAAGAAAGTGCATGTCTAGAAGAAGAAGAAGTAGAATCAATATTGATGTTGTGCTTCTTCATCGCAACTTCTAAAGTTGTCATATTCTTGAAACATTTGGACTCATCATGACCATCTTTATCACAAAAGTTGCAATGTCTTTCAGTCTTCTTATTTTTATATTTTTCTCATTTTTCACCATTAGGAATTGAAGTTGTCTTAGTGGGTTTGGGACCCTTATGTTGCTTGTTTTTGTAGCGAGGATGTTTCTTCTTGGGATAATTGGGTTTATCTTTCTGTTGGGAAACTAAGGCTTTGTTGGAGGTACTTGCAATGTTGATCACTCCAAGTTGTATAATCTTATCTTCCTCTCTAATCAAAGAAACACAAAAGGACTCAAGAGTGGGTTTTTGATAAGATTTCCCTAGAGCCTCTCTCATGGCATAAATGGTAGATACAAACATAGAATATGCACTACCTAGCTCAGAAAGAATAAGATAGATGCAATGCTCTTCCTCCATTTTTATCTCACATTCTTCACATAAAATTTTGAGTGTTTTAAACTTAGATAGATAGTCTCCAAGGAAAGAAAAAACATTTGGACTTAAGGTCAGTACTTGATTTTCTAATTATTGTGCTCAAATAATATTGAGTTTACCAAACATAGATTCAATCTTTTCCCATGCTTCATTGGGGTCATCAATTTCTTTAAGGTGGAACCTTAAATCAGGAGAGATGGACATTCTGATTAGTCCACGTGCTTCGTCACTCCTATTAGCCCATTTGACTTTCTTATCATCATCAGTGGGTGATTTTTCCTTTCCCAAGGTAATCCGGTACAAGCCTTTACTTCTTAATAAATCTTCCATATGAGATTTACATTCGAAGTAGTTGGATCTAGTAAGCAAAAGATTACTGGAAGAAGCCATATTAAATATGTAGATAATATGGATTTAAAAACTGAAACTAATGATCTGGATGGAAAGATCTCGAAAAGTTATGCGATTATAAAAAAAAACCAGCACTGAAAATGGACTTTGGATGTGAGAGTTATGCCATTTAAAAAAAAGGCATAAATAGTAACCAAAAGACCACGTGGTAGTTTCTTTATGAATTGACCCACTTTTATAAAGAGAAGTAGGGATCACTTTTACAATGAAGTTACTTTATAAAAGAAAAGCTACATGCAAAATAAATATCTCTAAAATAAAATATTAAAGCTACTTATACTTGAATTGAAATACACTTTACAATTTCAGCATGATCTTTTTCAAAAAAGTAACAAAAGAGAGACTTGAACTCAAGACCTCTTACTTAATAAGAAAACTTTTAACCAAATGGTCTAGAAAATCATATTGTATCATTTAGAAAGAGGATTGGGAGTGTTGTTGTTATTGTTGTTGTTGTTGTTGTGGAAGACGACCTTGGAGAGCATGCTAAAAAAAAAATATTTTCACACAAGTAAAAAATTTTGCTTCTTGATGACAACAAAGGTTAGATCTCGGTTAGCTTACTCGAAAGATGCACATTTTCCTATATGTTTCTAATTTCCGAGATCGCACAGGGCACGGGGAAAAGAGCATATGTAGATCTACAAGGGTATAAAATTGGAAATAAATAATATAAAACCAAAATAATACTCTGCCAAAATTTTAAAAATGCGTATGCAGGCTTTATACCTTTGGATCTGACTGAAATGGTCGTATCTTAGGAAAATAGAAACCTTTTTTAGTGAAAAAAAAAGATTTCCTGACTGAAAAGAGCGCTCCGGACCCAATGGAACAATCCTCTCATCCCATAAATGTACGAAAATGAAAGAAAATGGAGATGAGGCAACTCGGCTTCACAATTTCGATCTACAACAGGAGCGGGTCTTCAAACAAGCTCTAATACCATGTTCGACAACACAACTATTCCAACAGAGGATGAACACATTCGGTAACCACTCACACCACCATATCAAATATCAACACACCGATGTTTTGACGTGGCAAAACCCCTATGGGGAAACATCCAAGGCCCTAGCTAACCCGACCACTTAGAGTAATTTATTAATGCAAAACAAAAAGATTACATAGAGATTTTACAAGAGAGTTTCTCACAATTGATCACCGACAAATGACCCTCCATGCTCTTTAAATATATATCATGGACCAATCATGTGTTAAACCACGGATCAATGGTCGTTAAGATTGAGGAGAATATGAACTGTTGGATCACTCTATGTCGAGAACATATCATGACCGTCAGATTTCCTTACTACAAATGCATACTAATGCATACTAAAGAAACACACTAATAAACACACTTTTACCTAATGACACATTAGACCAAGTAGATATTAACTAACTCCTAAGTCTCTAAATATCCTAACATAACTTTAGCTCTTAACTTTACCATTTACAAAAGCTCCATTGAGGAACACTCTGACAACCAAAGGCACTTAATTTTTGACAAACAAAAAGTCGATCTCTTCTTAAAAGACTTAATCAATTATTTAAAAATCATATCTTATCAGAACAATATTGAAGCTAACTATCATAATTTTACAACCCTCTCTACTTCAATAAACAATTTATCTATTGAGGTGCTACGTAAAAAGAAAAACAATACAACTAACCCTTGGTATGATAATGAATGTAAAATTGATAGAAAATCCATTAGGGATGCTTCCAATTCATCTTTAAAATCTGATAAGATAAATAGATGCAAAACATTAATTAAATGAAAAAAAAAAAGTGTATATAAATAAAAAGCAATAGAATCTTTTGCACCTATTTAAGATAGATCCTAAGAATTTTTGGAGGCAAATTCTAACTCGTAAAACTAAAGAAAATAATAAGATTCCCTTGAAGGACTAGAATTTCTACCATAAAAATTGGTATGCCTCCCCTAATGTCATGGAAAACACACCAAATAGCTCTCCAAATGATGTAGTGTTTTCTATAAAAGACATTAAGTTTGGGGTTAATCAGCGCTCAAAAGAAAAATATAATGACATTGAAGGTTACCAAGATAAAATATTAAAAATTGGAGGACCTATCCTCATCCCTCACATACATAAGCTCTTCAATTTAGCTATCTAGCAAGATTTCCCAAAACCTTGTGTTAGAAAAACAGGACCGTGGAGCAATAAAATAAAACAAATGCGGAAACAAAACACAGAAGATACACAATACAATAGAGACACAGATTTACGTGGTTTACCTAGTGTGGGCTACGTCCACCAAAGAAATTTCCAGGTCCTTCCTTTATTATTATCCAACATATGAAGGGAAACAACCTACAACAAACCCGTTGTAACTTCCTCTTCTTTCTCTCATGGTATCCTATCTCATAATACAATATTCACCGTCAAGCATAGTCGCAATACATTTCCCTCATAAAAGAGAGTTTCCTTATAGGGAAAAAACCCTAACCTAATCTCTATCGTTAGATCTGTGACCTTATAATGAATGGTCCAAATTTACAATGAAATTACAATATACATTTACAAGGCATTTTTTTCTTCGAGGGCTTCGCCCCTAAACCCCCATCGGGGGACGCTACCCCCGAACCCCCGATGGGGGCCCACTTTCCCCCAGACCCCCTACTAGGGAGGATACCCCCCTCAGACCTCGCAGAGGGAGTAGCCCCCCCCCTACACTCCCCCGCATGGAAGAGTGTACATACTTTTGGGGTGTAAATAATTCATGGGGTATAAACATGGCTAGAAGTAAAATACCTCTGAATCAGGAAGATAATCAGGCTCCACAACCAACAATCTCCCACTTGGAGACTGATCTCAACAACTCCACCGTTGTTGTATATGCTAGACTTTGAACCTTATTGGACCTGGAAAATTTCTCATCTTCATCTTCATTCTTGAAGACCAACTGAAACTGACCAAGAACTCAGTTTCTCCCTGGTTACTCCCTTTGTTAACATGTCTGCAAGATTCTGGCTAGTGTGTATCTTTTCCAACTTCGAATGTCCATCTTCCAAGGTGGATTCTATGAAGTGGTACCTCAACTGTATATGCTTAGTCTTCGAATGGAAGGATGAGTTCTTTGCAATATGAATGGCACCCTCACTGTCACAGTACAACCTGTTATTCTCTTTCTTCTTTCCCAATTCCTCCATAAACCTCTGTAACCAAATCATCTCTTTACTAGCCTTTGTAGCAGCAACATACTCTACCTCTGTTGTTGAAAGTGCAACAACCTTTTGCAGTTTTGAAATCCAACTTACTGTTGTTCCACCTATAGTAAACACATGCCCTGTGGTACTCCTCCTGCTATCTTTATCACCTGCCATATCTGAATCAACATATCCTTGTAGAATAGTTTCTGAACCTCCAAAACATAATGCATGATTATCAATACGTCTCAAGTATCTGAGAATCCACTTTACTGCCTCCCAATGTTCTTTACCTGGATTGTTCATATATCTACTCACAACTCCCACTGCATGTGCAATATTTGGTCTTGTGCAAACCATTGCATACATCAAGCTACCAACTACTGATGAATATGGGACCCTGGACATGTATTATATCTCCTCCTGTGTCTTGGGACACATTTCGTTAGTTAATTTGAAATGGCTGGCCAAAGGTGTACTAACTGGTTTTGCATTCTGCATTCTAAACCTCTCCAAAACCTTCTCTATTTGCTCACCCTGAGACAATGTTAGTTTGCGATTTTTCTCGTCTCTTGTTATTCTCATACCAAGGATTTTCTTTGCAGCACCCAAATCCTTCATCGCAAATGAATTGGATAATTTATTCTTGAGAACATTTATATCCTGCATATTAGACCCTACAACAAGCATGTCATCTACATACAATATAAAGATAATACAACTTCCATTTTCTAGCTTTTTAAAATAAACACAGTGATCAGAATGACATCTACTATAACCATGTTTTGTCATAAACCTGTCAAATTTCAGATACTATTTCCTTGGAGCTTGCTTTGGGCCATATAAGCTCTTCTTCAACCTGCATACCAAATTCTCCTTCCCTTTGACCTCATACCCCTATGGTTGCTACATATAAATCTCTTCCTCCAAAACCCCATGGAGAAAAGTTGTTTTTACATCTAAATGTTCAACATGAAAATCTTCTACTGCCACAAGACTTAAAATATTTCTAATTGAAGTCATTTTAACAACATGAGAAAATATTTCATCAAAATCTATACCTTTCTTTTGTGCAAACCCCTTTACAAGAAGTCTAGCCTTGTACCGCTTTTCTCCTCCATCTTCTTCCTTCAACTTGTAAACGCATTTATTCTGCAATTATCTTTTTCCTTCAAGCAATTGAACCAAGTCCCAAGTATGGTTATTTACCAAGGAATCCATTTCCTCTTTCATGCCTTGCTCCCACTTCCTTTTGGTGTCTACCTGCATTGCCTCTTCATAATATTCTGGTTCACTAGAATCAGTCAACAATAAATAATACAATGAAGGAGAGTATCGTTCAGGGGGTATACTTAACCTGGTAGATTTTCTAACAACACTTGTAGGTGTTTGAGGTAACTGTTGCTCCTGTTGTTGTACATTTTGATTTTCTGAATCCTTTGGAATTTCTTTTTCAGTGATCTCATCAAGCACTGTGTATTCTTGTTTTTCTTTTTCCTGTTTCTTTCCCTGCAACTGATCTTTTTACATGAACTTCTCATTGAATATGACATCTCTACTCCTAATGATTTTGTTATTTTCATAATCCCATAAGAGATAACCAAAATCATTAACACCATATCCAATAAAGGTACACTTCTTGGATTTTGCGTCAAGCTTTGTTCTATTTTCTTTATCAATATGGACAATTGCTTCACAACCAAAAGTTTTCAAAAAAGAATAGTTTACCCTTTTTCCTGTCCATTCCTCCTCTGGAATTCTACCATCCAAAGAACTTGAAGGTCCTTTATTTATTAAGTAAACAACAATATCTACAGCATCTGCCCAAAACTGTAAGGGAAAACCAACATGCAATCTCATACTCCTTGCATGCTCCATGATTGTCCTATTCATCCTTTCTGACACACCATTTTTTTGTGGTGTTCTTGGAATTGTCTTCTCTCTACAAATCCCATGGTATGAAAAATAATCATCAAACTCCTTGCTGCAATATTCACCTCCATTATCTGATTTGAGACACTTCACATTTTTTCCTGTCTCATTCTCAACCAAAGCTTTCCATTTATTAAAAGTATCAAAAACATCAAATTTTTTTCGAATGCAATAAACCGAAGTTTTTCTAGTTGCATCATCAATAAAAGTAATATAATAATGAGAGCCACCAAGAGATGATACCTAAGTTGGTCCCCATACATCTGTATGCACAAGCTTTAACCTTTCACTCTTCTTTTCTTTTCTGACTCTAATTAATCTGACTCTCTTATGTTTTCCATAAACACAATGCTCACAGAAGTCCAAATCAATTTGTTTAAGATATGGCAACAAATTACTTTTGTGAAGTATCTACATCCCCTTCTCACTCATGTGTCCAAACCTATGATGCCACAGTGTTGTATCCACTCCTGTAGAAGATAGAGAGATAGAAGAGTTAGTATTACCAGTACAAAAATACAATGTACCTACCTTCTCTCCTTTTTCTATCACCAATGATCCTTTGATGACCTTCCACGTCTTATCTGTAAATATGGATATACAACCTTCACTTGACAACTGCCCTGTTGAAATTAGATTTTTCCTTAAATCTGGAACATGTCTTACCTCTTTCAACAACCATTGGTTTCCATTGCGTTGCTTTATTTTTACCTTTCCCATTCCAACAATTTTGCATGGTGCATCGTCACACAAATGAACCTGTCAAAAATCACCTTGAACATAATCTAGAAAATGTTTCCTATGGGTTGTGGCATGAAATGAAGCCTCTTAATCTACTACCCAAGACTTAGAAATATTATCTATAGAAAGAATCAAAGCATCTTGTAACACATCACCTGTTACATTTGCTTCCTTATTTCTCTCATGTTGTCCATCTTTTTGTTTCTTTGGAGCTCTACAGTATTTCTTCATATGTCCTTTCTTCCCACAATTCCAGCACTCTATCTTTCCAAGTCTTTATTTGGATCTGCCCTTCCTAGAATTCCCACGGTTCCCAAAACCCTTTCCTTTATCCTTTTGTCTTCCTCTGTTCTCCATGTTCAATGCATTTCCTAATGTCTCACCTGTGTTTTTCCGTCACATTTCCTCACTAAGGAAAACACCAACAACATCATCAAATTTTAAAGTATTTGAACCAAATACAGAGTTACTTACAACCATGACCAAGCCATTCCATCTTTCTGGCAATGAGCACAAGATTAGAAGAGCCTTGACCTCATCAACAAAGTCCACTTTTACAGAACTTAGTTGATTAGTAACTGTATTAAATTCATTTAAATGATCTGAAACAGACCCACCTTCCAACATCTTCATATTAAATAATCTCTTCATTAGAAATACCTTATTGGACACCGAGGTTTTTTCATACAATTTGGCCAATGCATCCATCAAACCCTTCATTGTCTTTTCTTTAGAAATATTGAAATCCACCGACGCTGTCAGGCTCAATCGTATCATTTCTAGAGCCTTTCTGTCAAGAATCTCCCATTCTTCATCCTTCGTAGCCACCGACTTCTTTGCTATTCCGCCCAATGGTAGGAATAGATCCTTCTGATATAAATAGTCTTCCTTCTGCATCTTCCATAGCTGGTAGTTTTGGCCGTTAAATTTCTCGACCCTAAACTTTCCATCTTTCGACATTGCTCCCACTTGAACCAGGAACTCTCTTTTCCTGTGAGTTACCTTTTGCTCGGATGTTAGTTGTTAGAAAAACATGACCATGGAGCAATAAAATAAAACAAATGCGGAAACAAAACACAGAAGATACACAATACAATAGAGACACAGATTTATGTGGTTCACCCAGTGTGGGCTTCGTCTACCAGAGAAATTGCCAGGTCCTTCTTTTATTATTATACAACATATGAAGGGATACAACCTACAACAAACCCACTGTAACTTCCTCTTCTTTCTCTCACAATCTCCTATCTCAGAATACAATATTTTCCATCAACCATAGCTGCAATACATTTCCCTCATAAAAGAGGGTTGCCTTCTAGGGAAAAAACCCTAACCTAATCTCTATCATTAGATCTGCGACCTTATAATGAACGGTCCAAATTTACAATGAAATTACAATATACATTTACAAGTCAATTTTTCCTTCGGGGGCTTCGCCCCCGAAGCCCCGCTGGGGGCCCACTTGCCCCTAGACCCCCCAGCCGGGGGGATATCCCCCCTCTGCACTCCCCCGCGTGGAAGAGTGTACATACTTCTGGGGTGTAAATACTTCATGGGGTATAAACATGGCTAGAAGTAAAAGATCTCTAAATCAGGAAGATAATCATGCTCCACAACCAACACCTTGGACTCAAAGCCTCATTGTACCTACTCTTAAAAATGGGGATAAAATAAATCCCTCTAATTGTAGGAACATTATGATTAGCCCCATTTTAGCTAAGCTATATGGAAGTATTTTGGAAAAAAAAGATCAGTACATGGCTAGAAATCCATGGAAAAAGAGCTAGAGGTCAGTCCAGGTTTAGAGGCCATCATTCCACTATGGACCACCTTGTTACAATCAGGATCATTATAGAGGAGTGTCGAAATGATAAAACTAATCTCCTTTGTTGTTTCATTGATTTTAGAAAATATTTTGACATTGTGCCCATGAGTAACCTCTAGAATAGGTTAGAAGAGATTAAAATCCCTTTCGAGCTAAGATCTTATGCAATAAGGCTATATGAGAAAGTTATTTCCAAGTTTAGGAACATTGAGGGCTGGTCGAAATAAATTAACTATAATATAGGAGTCAAGCAAGGTTGTCCCATATCCCCTACCCTTTTCGGCATTTATATTGATAAGTTAGAATATTATTTGGAGGATGCAAGATGTGTTAGCCCGACTCTCGCTAGTATAGTCATTATCCTCCTTATTTATGTTGATGATATTTTTCTCATGGATAAGATTCCATATGACCTAGGTAAGCAACTAATAATCCTCAAGGACTTCTTCTCTAGCATGGGCATGCCTGTGAACATTGAAAAAATAAAGGTTATGATAATTAAATTCAAAAGGATCACCTACGATAAATTTTTTATGACAAAAATAGCTTGGGGGAAGTTCCTTCATACAAATATCTTGGAATCAATATACACCACATACTCAATTGGAACTATAGCATTGAAAAAGAGATAAATGGAGGGTGGAAATATTATTATGGGATTGAAAACAATTGTAAATCAGCAGACCTTTGGATTTGGGATACAAAAAAAACTCCTCTTTCACACTCTCGTCATTGTGGTTATCTTATATGGATGTGAAGTTTGGAGTTGCAGTATATCTAGAGAATCATGGGGAAAGATAGAAGAGATACAAAAGAATGTTATAACTTATAATCTCAAAATTAAGGGAAATACACCCTATCTTATCCTCCTCATAGAAGCAAGTATTTCCCCCATTGAGAGCATTGCTATGATTATATACCTAACATACAGGAATAAGATAAAGAACATTAACGAGAAGAGGCTCCCCAAAATTGCTTCAAATTCTAGCCAAAACCACCAACGACTCAAAAGTGGAAGAAATAAAGATGTCAAATCTTGGATAAATCATTGGGAAATACAAGAACAGTCCATCATGCATAGTATCGATAATACAACAAATATTGTGACTTCTAAATTTAAGGAGAATATGTGGTGTGATAAAGAATTAGTGGATAAAAGGAAATTAAGATACTACAAGGTGGTGATCAACCCTAATTTAGAAGATCAAAATAACCTCTTAGTTTTGAGAAGTGCAAAGAATAAAATCAACATTGCTAAAATAAGAACAAACTCTCACGAGCTACATAGTGAAACTGGGCATTGAAAAACTCCCAAAACACCTTGGGATGAAATAATCTGTCATTTTTGTCACACTAAGTGGTTAGAAGATGAAAATCACTTCCTCTTATATTTCCCAGGATATACCCATATTAGATTCCAATTTAAAAGTATTTTTCACAATACAGACCTTCCTAACCTCCTAAGTCATCAAAACCATGGTGATCTTGGAATGCTTATCTCAATGCTTTTTTAGCATAGAAATACAATTTTAAAGAAATCGAAATAATATCTTACCTTCTTAAGGTCAGATAGACCAATTCGTCGTCATCATCATCATCAAAAATTTATTGAAAATAAAAATTAAAAAATACCAAAAAAAAAAAAGGATAATAAAAAATATATAGATATAACTATAAGCATAAATAAACACAAAACACATTGGAGGAGCATCTACACTTGAGAACTTTAGAGATGATTTTTAGTAATGGGCAAGGTTGAGATTTGAAATCCAATACGTTAGGGATGATTTTTAGTGATGGGTAGTGTTGAGATTTGAAATCCAATACATTAGGGACGATTTTTAGTGATGGGTAGAGTTGAGATTTGAAATCCAATACGTTTTTCAAATATGTTATGGTTATAATATATATAAATATAAAAAGTAACTCCATTTATTATTGTTATAGGATGGGTATTTGGTTTTATGTAATTAAGAAAAAAAAAAAATTTTAACAATTAAGGATTAAAAAAACAATTATTTTAATAATTAAGGATTAAAAATAAGTACTTATTTCTAATTAAAAAAAATTTAACTCATCATAGAAAGGTACAAAATGAATTTTTTTTTTAAATGAAAATTAAAATAAAAAATTATATGTGAAATTTGTAATAAAAATTATTTAAGAATTTTTAAATTGAAGGGTAATGAAACTTTTCATAATATGTTCTATTCATCATTATTTTTATGGGATTTTTTTCTTTATTACTCATTGATTTTATGTATTTTTTCCTTGTAGCCTAGAAATCCAAAATAAAGAATTATTTTTATTTTTATACACTACAATCTCGTTGTCGTGATGGTTGTGTCAATATATTACTATTATGGCATACATATATTACCTTTTTATTGGCATTCTAAATTGATATGTTTTTATAGTGATTTTCTTGTAAGCTACAACTCTCTACAACTAAGTTGTCTACTATGATAATGGATTAAATGGTCATGTTGTATTTGAGGCTCATAAACTTGTAATTCAACAATTAAACAGTGAATAAATACAATCATGTTTACCTTATAAACTTTCAATTGAACTATTGGAGAGTGAATATAGGCAAACATATTTACCCACCATGAAACATATTGAACTCATGTTGGATGTTGAGAAATCTAATAATTAGTGCCATGGAAACTAAGTGTTTTGTGGCTATAAAAGATTTACCCTTAGGTTTGAATAAAGAATTATGTGACTTGCATAGGTACAAGGTAACACCTAAAATGTTGTAAACCAATGAATATTCTTCATATACTAATATTATTACATTGGGAAAAGAGTTTTTACTTGTGAAAAAATTGAGGAAAAAATTTGATTGAGTTCCTTTTATTCTATTTTGGTGAATGAAAGCACACATATAACAATAGAGAAACACCTTATTGTACATATTACATATATAATGGATGGAAGAAAAGGGCCACATGCAACAAAAATTATTAGTCTTATGAAAATCAAGGAAAATAATGCACAATCAATGTTTGAATCCCTGTCAGGATTAATCAAAATATAAAATGGCTAGATTTGGGTCAAATGGAGCTTTATCTATAAGAAGTATTCATGAAGTTTTTCACAGCTAAGTTTCTTAGTGAAGTGTATCATTTGTTATGTGTTCATTATGTAGCACATCATGAGGTACTAATTATAAAAAAACACTTCAAATTATTTTTCCAAGTTCAATTATATCGATGAGTTGGGTAGTAAAGTATATTCTTGGTTAAATATGCAAAGAGGCACGAAGATCAAATTATTGCAGATACTGAAAATCCCATGGATGACCCAAAGGAAAAGGGAGGATAATTTCGGGTGAAATGATTATATTTCAAACCTCGTGATGTTGTTCATACTCAGATATATCAAGTAGTACATGCGGGAAAACACATGGGACATGTCCTTCGTTCATTGATTTGATTTTTTTCATGTGGCCATTATGTCTCCCATTCTAAGGTCCTGTGCTATGAACTATATCTCATTCCCAAACTCGATACTTCTTGGTGGTATATTTCACCCTCCCTCAATAATATAATAAGTTACAGTTACATCAAATTCTTCAAATATGACGAAGAGGTTTGTCAAAATTGTGCTATCATTATTACAAGAATGGAAACATAATAATAGAAAGATGTATAAAATGGGTACAATAGTTACAGTTACATCAAATTCTTCAAATATGATGAAGAGGTTTAGTCAAAATTGTGCTAGCATTATTACAAGAATGGAAACATAATAATAGAAAGATGTATAAAATGGGTACAATATTTTAAATTCAATTTTGTATTTATTTTTTGTTAGATTTTCTAACTAAATAAAGTAAGTTACGCCAATGATTTGAAGAGGAATATATTTATATAACATCTATCGTTATGCAATTAGATGTGCTTATTGAAATTTTTTCATAGAACATTATTGCAATATATGTTTGAAGTAGGTTCTCAACATGTTTCATATTTCTTACATGGAAAATTAGAGTTAATTGATAATAAAGGGGCTTCACGTGCAGGGATGATTTTAGGGGCTAAATTTCGCTCATGGGCTAATTTTCCATTGTTTTTCCAAAAAAGAGATTCGCTATTTTAAAAATTATTCGCCCAAATTCTATAGGATACAATTATTTTATCTTAAAAATCGCCAAAATTTTATAAAAACTGTATTAAATCCTGAGAAATTTGAATATTTTTACAAAAATATCGTCAAACATTTATAGTTGGCATATGAAGGATTAGTAAGATTCGCCAATTTTTCTACATTTTATAATAAATTTCCATCCTTAAAATCATCCCTATTCACGTGTGCATATGTTAATATTTGAACCTATACTTAATTCACTTCGGTTATGTATTACAAAAGATTGTTTGGATAAAGCATTTGTCAAAAAATTGAATGATTGTCCCCATGACAGGTTTACAGAGGTACTCAATGCACAACCAAATTATTTATTTGAAAAAATTGATATTGGAGACTCACCAATAATTGATTAAAAAAAATGTGAAAATGAATCGGAAAGTTTTAGTATTACTCTACATTGGGCATATCCAATGAAATCATGGGAACAATGTGGAGGAGAACCTAAGTCATGTGAGTTTATCCAAATTTAATGAAATTGTGGTACATTGTTCTTAGTCTCTATGTTAGCACTGTTAGTTGCGAAAGATGATTCTCTAAGTTAAATCATATAAAAACCGATGATAGATCTAGACTTTGTGTAGAAATATTAAACACTTTGATGTTCTTATATTTATGGACACCTCAGGAATACCGCCAGGTAAATTGATAAAACTTGACTAAGAATGAAAGAAAGTTAAAATATCATATTTTTTATTCAATAAATGTCATAATATTTTATTAATTTTGTAATATAATACATTTAATGAATATTTTATGTCAATGTGTAAAAATATTATCACTATATATGTTTAATTAATAAAATTTAACGTCACACTAAATTATTTGAATTTAATTCAATAGTTGAAAAGTTATGTTTTTAAAATGAAAAATTAAAAGTGATATTTTTCCTAACTAATAAATTATGAAACAATCATTTTATATATGAAAATTTTAATTTTTAATTTACTTATAAAAGAATTTCTTTTAATCTATAAACATAAAAAAGGTTAAAATGAAATTAACCCTTTCTTTCAAATTTCATCTTGGCCCATAGTAATACAAAAGGTTAAAATGAAATTAACCCTTCTCTTCAAATTTCATCCTGGCCCGATACAGAGGTGGAATCTCAATTTAGTCGCATGGAAGAATACAATACTTGGGGTTAGTAGACCCACCTCACCACATGTCAATTTTTCCTTTCAAGTCATTTAGACTCTGTAGCAGTTGAATACTAATTTGATCCTCCTCTTCCTGATCCTTTATCGAATTTTCATTACCTTCTTCATATCTCTACATTGCTTCCCAATCCATTGGACCCTAAAATTATAACCTAGAGTAGGTACACACAATATTCATTCATGACATGTGATCTTCTTGTTAGCAATACCTTGACTCAACAATCTTTGTTTGAGTGTCCCCTACTCATGAACAATACATTGTTATTAAAAACACGACTCCTTTTCCATTACGAGGTTGTTACTCATGCCTTGTTCATATTTCTGAGCTAAAATTTATGGCTCTTTGAAATCAACAGTTTCACCCCTTTTTACACCTATTTCACTGGTACAACAAATCTCAAAGGCTAACTTCTACCACCTATAGAAATAAATCTGGGGAGAACCCAATTTTTTTTTATATCAGGCATTGATAGTATTCCTTATTGTGAATGCACAACAACTCTCATATTCAATATATGAAGTTCCATCCAACTTTTTCTTCAAGCTTTATTTGGAAAATTTGTCCTTTTGCATTTTCTCCATACTTAGATTTTTTAGTGAAACGTTGTTATCTCCCAAATGAAGAAAAACTAGAAAAAAATCCATCAAGAAAAAGTTGTCTGGATTGATGAGTAGATAAAATGTCGATTGCATAAAAAAAATTGGATTGGTGATATGGGGTCCCTTTTCCTCTTAATATTTCAAAAATCCCCAAAAGTGCTTAGAAATAGTGTATTTGGTCTTGTTTTGGAATCTCCACTCCAAACCCTTTTGAATTTTTCTAGAAGCCCAAATGGATATATCCATGCATACTTTTTGTTTTGTCTGTAAAAATTTCACCTAAGTCTGAGTCTTGGTCTTTGAGCACGAACTTGATCTGCAAAACCCACTAATTTTTTTCTTTCATAAAATTGAAGCAAAATTAACTAGTGCCCCTCACTGGCACTCTTATAGCCCTCATCACTATGGAAATTCCATTCAAATTTCATCTAAATCTAAGTTGAAATGCTCATGTTATGCCCAAAACAAGTTTTTGGCTCCATCTTTTTTTTGTAAACTTTTCAATTTTTCTCCTTCTCTTTCTCCTCTTCTCTTCTCTTATTTTTCTCTTCTCTTTTTTTCTTATCTTTTCCCTGTATCGAAGAGATTTATCTTTCTTCCACACTGACACTATCTCCCATATCGACGAGTTGGAATCTTTCTTTCTCACCAATACACACTCCTTTGTCATTGATCCAATATCTTTCTCTCTCGTCAATACATCCCCTTTATTGATGATCAAATGTCTTTCTCTCTATCCTAAACACACCCTTTATCAGTGATCAAATATCTTCATCTCTTATCGATACATGCCCTTTATCAGTGACCAAATATATTTCTCCTGCATCGATACATGCCCCTTTTCTTGATGATCAAAGGCATTTTTTTCTCATCAACATTTCAACTACAAAAAATATTTTCCTCGTTGACATTTTGATGACTAAAAAAACTTTTCCAATATGACGTTTCAATGCCAGAATATCTTTTCCTCATCAGTGTTTTAGTGAAAGATCTCCTTTCTTCAATGACATTTCATCATAAGATATATTTTCTTTGCCAATGTTTCAACACAATATCTCCTCTCTTTTCCAACATTTCAACTCAAGATCTCATTTCTTTGTCAATGTTTCAATGAAAGATCTCCTTTCTTCACCAATGTTTTGGCGCAATATCTCCTTTCTTCATCGATATTTCAACACAAGATCTCTTTTCTTCGTCAATGTTTCAATGCAAGATCTCCTTTCTTTGTTGATGTTTCAACACAAGATCTTCTTTCCTTGCCAACATTTAGATGTGGAAAATTGTTTCCTTGTTGACATTTCAATGCAGAATTATCTTGCTGACATTTCAATGCAGAATTATATTTCTGTGTTGACATTTCATTACAAGAAATTATTTTCTTCACTGATACACCCTGTATTTACCACCAAAAATATTTTCCTTGTTGGACCTCTCTATATCAACCACCAAAGAACATTTCTACACTTAGTCAAATTTTCCATATTTTTGAACTTCCATACTTGACTCCCTAGGCAAACTCAACCCCTCAATAGTTTTATTCATCCATTTAGCTACCTGAATGAACCTCTATGCCAATAATATCAACATGAAAATTGAATTTCAAGGGGTTTTGACCCTGATTTCTCAAGCTAGGAAAAATAAAATTTCACTCAAACACTCAGCGTGACTTCCATGGATTTGGAGATTCTAACCTTCCTAACCAAAACCCATTTGCTAAATTTATACACTTAACATTACCCATTTAATTTTTCAATTAAAATACACTCAAAAATTGGATATTTTACTCAATTCCACAATTTTCCCCAACTAAAACACAAGTAGCAACTTTATTTGTGTTATAGTCGGACCCTGCAAGCCTGGTGTTGCAACTAGAGCTCCAATACTGATTGTATAAGACCCAACCTATTGAACCCATTTAAGAAATTTTCTATGAGACAGTAAAATTATCAATAGGAAACATGTTAATTTATTCATATATAAAAACCCATGAATGCAAGCATTCTGCAAACACACAACAACATTCAAATAAAATGTATACACAACAAAAATATTCATATAAAATATAACATAGAACTTATATTTAAATTTGTGAACTGACTAGCTCCATACAAGGGACGTTTTTCCCATCCATAGGCTTGGTGTTCATTTTCTCTCAACAACAATCCACCCCAAAGCTAAGGCTATGAATCCACAAGGAGGTCTGGCCCTCTTGACTATCCAATCTCTACACTCAGCAGTAGCCCAAAACCCAAGTTTCAAACTCCAACAACTATCTCAATCCAACAACTCTCTTCCCCTCAACCAACACAACCCAAGGAATGGGATCCCCCCTCTCTTCCACTAAGTCCCTATGCCTTCCTACTTCCCTTCGTGGCTTCAATGAACAGTTGACCAAGAATATCATAGTTGGGAACTCCAAGGACTCTCAATTCTAATTTAGAGTGCTCATAGCATTCACCCATAGGCTCTTGAGAGATTTCCTCAATAGGAAATATCACCATAGGATCACAACCAAATTTATAGGCACACATCCCATAATTTCAGAAAACAATCACCCCTCTAATACAACAAGGCAGGTGCTCTTTCCTCGCACCCATCTCCTTTGTTGCTAAACAAAATCAACATGTAAAATCTCTCCCCAAAAGGCACTCAAATGTGATTTTCTTCTCATGCAATCTTGACTCTCACATTTCCCAAAAAGTGGTTGTACTCAGTCCATGTTGTCATAAATTAGTGAGTCGACCTTTCCCATAGGCTCTTTTGATATTTCAAAGGGAATAAACATTAATATTAAAATGGATGAATTAATAGAGATGGGTAACCCTTTGGATACCCCTTTAATCCCCTCTCTTATGGAATCATATCTCCTCATTGTTACCATCCCTCTCATACCACAACCAATGATCACTGTTTTTATTAATTATTTTCAATGCACAAAAATACATATCTTGGCTTGTTGGAATATTCACCAATACTTAGAGGGATGGGATGAATCATTATTGAGAAAATCTTACCACTTTTAATCAAAACATGTAATATTCAACTTATCAATCAATTGTTCATTTATGATTGCATTAAATATATCATTAACAATGTCATTCAACAATGCATAACATATAACAACAAATACATGGCACACCATAATTTTACGTGCAAACCCAAAATAGAGAAAACCATGGAATGCTTTCTTATATATCAAATTATTGTATTCATAGGAAGCACCAACTTCCAAATTCTCCAGAACCAACTGGAAGGAGGCTCAAACCCCTTGTTTACAGGATCCAACTTGAAGGAAGGTACAAATCCATGAATTCTCCAACTCCAAATGGAAGAAGGCTCCAACCCCCTACTTTACATGAACCAACCTGAAGGAGAGTTTGATATCCTGCCTTGCACCACACTGTCGCCCTGAAATATAAATGGAGACTCAACCTGTCTTTGAAACTGTCATTGATAATCAACTTGCCACTGATAATCAACATGTCATTGTCGTTATCATTGATATTGATACATCATCATCATCAATCCAAACTCAATATGTCACTGTAATTGTCATTGATATTGAAACTCATCATCACCAAAACCAGATCCACTCACATAAATCATATGCCAAGATCAACAAGAACATCTCTCAAAACATACACTCGACATCACCAATATATGCATCAAATCATGTGCCAAGATATATGAGCCATAACATCCATAAACTATGTACCAAAGATATGCCTCAAGCATGTGACAACATCAAGATGTGCATCCAACCATATACCTTATACATGTGTCAAATATATTCCTCAAACATCTACCAAAACATCTAAGATGCACCTCAAACAATATACTAACACATGCCTCAAAACATGTACCAAAGTGTCCAAGATATATCTCAACCATGTGCCAAAACATCACTTCTTAATTTTATCTCAAACTCATATTTGGGACAAGTTTATGGATTAGTCACAAACCCTAACTTCCAACAAGTATAACTATGTACCTGTAATGAATAAAGGTATGAAACTTGTACCCAATATTCTTCAATTTCTTCTCTGAAATTCCTCTAAGTTTCACTGCTTGAATCATCCCTGAAAAGGAGTTAGAGAGAAAATGGCATACCTTGTTGAATTTTGTCATTTTTTGGAGAGCGGAAATGTACAACATGTAACATGCTCAGTATTTGATATTTGATTCTGAAACACACACACAAGATATGAAATATTGTACTCTTTCCAATGTAGTTTATCCCACAGAATTTGGATCCTCTATGAAGAAGTTATGATTGTTTTACCTGGAACACCTATTTGAGACTAGATATAGGGCTAGTCAAAAATCCTATCTTCCACATAGTGTATCTCCAAAAGTGAAATGACCCAGAAGATGAAATGTTTATCACAGGTACCTTGACATGTCTTCTCAACACCCTCCAAGTATTTCTATCTGAATAATCTTAGAAACAAAGTTATAGCGAAAATGTTAATATGGCCTTTAAATAACATACCTTAGAACACATCATCATGAGACTTCATCTTCCCTCTAAAATTTACCTCAGATCTCCTTGTTTACATAAGATAAAAATCACTTGAGTTGATGTCACAAATGAACTCCTAGGTTCCTTATTTATACTAGATAATACCCTTTTTTAAGGGACGACTTGAACAAATTAAAATCAAATTAAATTTTTAATGATTATTCCATTGGGGACAACTTTACCAACAATATCCTTAATATTTATCTTAATATTCATTCAAATGGGGATGAATTGTAACTTCTTGTTTGCAACACATTTTAGGGGCTGAATTGTAACTTATTTTCCTTAGATCTGGGGCTTCTTCATTTTTTTAGGGCTTCATCGTTAAGAGGGCATAACTTCTCAATCGTTAGGAACCATGTGGCATACCACCTACCATTGGAAACGACATGAAGGGTACTATCAATATATAAAGGTTTTGTATGAAATTACAATGTCCTTCATACTCATTTTCTCCAATCAACTTAGGGATTCATGACCACACCTCTCATGCGTCTTAACCATTTAACCACTTAACCATATTTCTAGGGCTTCTTGTATACTTCTTCAAAGTGTCTTCCCGTGAGGGCCCTGCTTAAATATACACCATAAGGGGACCACTTTGGAGACTTCTTCAAATACACCCATCACTTCTAGAATTCTTCTAGGGTTGACATCACCCATTACTTATAGGGGATTTTGGGATTCTTCTAGGGTTGACATCAATGAAAACCAACTTTCCAACAATATCCCCTTTTGGAATATATGGAAACACTCATACTCCACCTATAACAATTTCTCCCCCTGTCTTCAAGTGCTCTGATTTTTCTCTCACCCATTGACATCAATGGAAAAGGTTAATTCCCTCTTATAGTATACCTTATTTTAACAATCCCACTCCCCTTGTATTCATGCTTCTAATATTTCTCTGCTACTTTTGTTCTTTCTCTCCATCTTTGACGTTATGGGTAACTCCCTCTGATGATTTCTCTCCCCTTATTGTCTTCTGCAAGATGTCATGTAGATCAATGTGGGGATTCTTGTATATGCTTTCTTTCTTCTCTTTCGGTGCTCATTTTCCATTGGTGCTTCCTATTATTGTGATCATTAATGTATATTAAAATAATTCATGTCCATATTCTTCATCACTTGACTTCAATTCTTCATGGTTTGTCATGTCTTCACTAATCTGACATCAATGACATAATCATTCAATAATTTTCCCTTGAGAATACAACTCCTCCTGATGGTTTCTCTCACCTTGTCTTGATGTTCCTCTCATGGCTTGCCTTTGCTGGTTCCACATATCAATATGTTAATTTTCTTAGTCATATTATTTTGTGAACATTCTTCTTGATGATAATGTCAACGAGTCTCTTTGCAATTCCTCTTGAGCTCATGCTTTCATCCACTATCATGTATCTTCTCTGGTTCATGTCAAGTATTGTCTTCTAGACCTGCCAAACATCTCATGAATTCATCTATGTCCATATGTTCAAATGTACACTATGTTGACTAATATGCCACATAATTGCTCTGAGAGATTATTTGAATATGTTGCAACTGATCACAACATATTCCTTCTTTTCAATATAAATCAAATATGTCTACTAGTCTTCTTTGTCTTCAAATCAAACTCTACAAGTCTGCATGGGGATAAAAATTTCTTCTTAATAAACTATTTTTTCATGAGACATTATGCACTTCTGTCATTATGAATCTTCTTTCCCAAAAACTGTAAACACTTCACATTGCCCGAAAGATAGTTCTTCAATATATAATTGTTTCTCAAACTCCCACTCTTCAATATTCACATTGTTGGGAGTCTCCAATATACATGGCTTAGAAAAATGGCCAAAGCCTCCTTGTTGCGAAGTCATCTTCATCTTCGTCTATAGATTCATCATCTTCCTGAATTATGACATCTTCCTATTCACCTGTAGATTCATCATCTTCCTGAATCCTAACATCTTCCTTCTTTCTTGTATATTCATCATGATCTTGTACTTATACAATTCTTGTGAGCCTGATCTCTGGGAGCTCTTAATTCACCCATTCTTATTGTTATTTTTTTCTTCTCCAAACTTTATTGTATATGATATCAGTTTTTTCTTCCATGGAATACTTCATCATGATTTTACAATCATGAGCTATATGTCCATAATTGTGGAATTTATAACATTCAATATCATAGGGAGCCACATAATCATCTCTTGTTTGAACATTTCTTCCATATGCTCTACAATCCATAACTTTATGTCCAAATTTATTAAAAGTAAAACAATAACCATAAAATAAACGTTGATACCTCGAAGTGAATGATCCTCTTTGTGGTGTAGTCCTTCTGAATTTATGCCTTAGTTGATAACGATATTTTCCTTTCTTCATCATCTGGATCATCATTAGTTTTTATGTTCTCTTGGCTTCTTGAAGTTTGGTTTTCAAGCAGATGATTTCTTCTTCAAGTCTTCTTTCATGTTGATTAAAGTCAGCTTCAATATTGTTTAAGTCCTTAGATCTTTCCTTGAGATGAGTTTTCAATATATTTTCTCTCTTTTCTGCTTCTTTTACCTTGGTTTTTAAATAATCAACTTCTTTGGGATTTTGAAAAGTCTCTTTTAGCTTGATCAATTCTTCCTTGAGTGATTTTTTTTTCTTCCTTTATTTTTTTATCTCACTTAAGGCATTGATTAGTTCTACTTCAAGATCCACTTCACCTTATTCATAATATTTTTCATTTCCTTTCTGATTTTCCATTTCCATGAAGAGTACTCTTTCTGAATCACTATCATCATATTTATCAGATGAAGAATTGTCTTCTCTTGAGTAGAAGATTTTCTTGAGGATTTTTCTTTTATCTCCTTTCTTGTTTCCCTTTTGATATTTCTTTTCTTTCTTGGGAACATCTTCTTCACCACTATATGAATTCTTAGCATAAGGACATTTGGAAGCAAAGTGACCAATTTTATCACAATTAAAACATTTCAAAGGAAGCATACCTTTGTACTTGTCAATTCCTCTCTTCAACTTCCTTATGAAATTGGCCATTTAGTCATCTTCTTCTAAATCATTGCTGCAACTGCAATTTGAATTTGGCTTTTTTTTATTCTTCTTTCTCTTATTGGATTCCTTGAAATTTTTATCCTTCCTAGATGGATTATCCTGCTCTGTTCTCATTTCATAAGTTGTAAGTATCCCATGTAGCTTGTCCACGCTCAATGTGGAGAGATATTCTCTTTCTTCTAATGATAAAATTTTAGGATCAAATCTCATTGGAAGAGACCTTACTACCTTTTAAACAATAATTAGGCCTTTAATTTATTCTCCCAATAATTTAATAGCATTCATTATTTCATCAACTCGCAGAAAGTAAGTTGCAATATCTTCATCATCCTTCATCTTCATTTGTTCAAATTTGCCTCTATAGGTTTGAGCTTGGCCCCTTTGACTTTGACATCTATTTCGTAAATACTTTGAATTTTTTCCTAAAGATCATTTGTATTTTCACAATGCATAACTTTGAAAAATACTTAATCGACCAGACTAATCAGAATAATACTTTTATCCTTTGAATTGTTTTCACTTAGTTTATTTCCATCTTTGTCTGTTTGGGGAGTGGAAAGTGTCATGTATCCATCTACTATTGTTTTCCAAACATAAAATCCTTGTGCTTGTAAAAATGTTTTCATCCTTCTATTCCAGAAGGCATAATTCTGACCAACAAACATTGGCGCTCCATTTTTAGTGCAATCCATGATCTACCTTATAGTGGTTAAATTGATTTTGAAGGAACCTGCTCTGATACCAATTGTTGGAATATTCGCCAATACTGAGAGGGGCGTGAATCATTATTGAGAAAAATTTACAACTTTTAATCAAAACATGTAATATCCAACTTATCAATCAATTTATCACTTATGATTGCATTAAATATATCATTAACAATGTCATTCAACAATGCATAACATATCCCCTAGATGGGGTGCCACCTGACCAACGTCAGCAGACACCTGGAATGGAGCGACTAGGGGAATTATTAACACCAGCTGCCAGCCCACAGCTTATAAACATCGCATGGTTCACATCCTGTGGACAATAATGGTAGTGCACCTCGACAGCTAGACAGGGTTAATGGTCACTTACGCAAGCCAGACCAGGCGTACCAGACCTAGGGAGGCTTTCAATTCGAATCTAATGGCTACCCCTCCCATCAATTCATGGATTAATACTTGGGCAATTTACCTGGTGCACTCATCCTTTCTCCCTTCGCTCTTTCTCATGCTCCTCGGCTCCTCTGAGCATTTTTTTACCGTCCTTTGTTTTTTTTTCTTAGGTGTTGTTTCACCTTACCCTCCCATCACCCTGCTCTTATGCTCCATCTCCCTCTGTAACTGTGTTGGCTTCACTGCTCCTTTTCTCTCTCGCGCGAACTTTCACCATTCCTTCGACCCTCACAAGAGTGTTCTCTGCAATTTCACCATCGCCTCTCTTCTCTCGGCTCTTTTAAGCTTTTCCAAGCTTCCTCTTACCACCTCTCCACCCTCAGCCCCAAGCCTCTACATTTTTCCCAGCATGCCCAGAGAAAGGGGGAAGTCTAAGAGAGGTGCATGGTACTATAACTCCCTCTCCAGGCATGACAGACTTTCCCCCTCCCAAATGGCTCTCATTGCCTATTTTTCTAGTCCAAGGCACAACAACCAGGAGTTTTCGGAGATGCCTTCATCCTCCCCACACTTGCTCCATGGAATTAACTCGGATAAGGAGGAAGCACCACCATCGTGCACGTGCATTCCTCTGGCTACTAGTCTTCTACCCCCCCTGAAAACCCAACCCTCAGGACCTGTATTATGGTGATGGCAGTCGCATGGTGGAGGAGGAAATCCCCCCAAGATGGCAGGTGGAGTAGAATATGGTGGTCAATAGTGAGGACAAGGAAGAGGATCATCCTCATCCATGTGAAAATCACCTCACGGAGGAGAACCTCCAAAATATCTTTGAAATTCAGCAAAAACAAGATGATCATATGCACTCACAATGCATCCTCGGCCAAAGACTGGATATTTTGTTCGATGCACTAGCGGACACTCTTACGTGGACTCGATGCCCAATGTGCGACCAGCAATAAACCATGTCTACAACATCCATGGCCATCCAAGCTCGCCAGTGGAGTAAATTCTCTAGGTTTGTGTTCTTTGTTCAATCTAGTTGCAGTCTTAAATTTTTGGTTTATTCCATTAGCAGATTAGATGGTCATAGAGGCCACCTGCACACTGTCCATATAATTTTTTTTATACATGGTCATAGAGGCCACCCACATACTATCCATAAAGTTTTTTTCATGCATCTAGGATGTATAATTTTGTTAAGTCAATTTTGTTCAAACAGTTTCAGTTCATATGGTGATGTGTTAAACTTTGAGCCTCTAAGG
>ML803948.1:111943-136577 GCA_009831015.1 Picea engelmannii
CTAAGAATGAAAGAAAGTTAAAATATCATATTTTTTATTCAATAAATGTCATAATATTTTATTAATTTTGTAATATAATACATTTAATGAATATTTTATGTCAATGTGTAAAAATATTATCACTATATATGTTTAATTAATAAAATTTAACGTCACACTAAATTATTTGAATTTAATTCAATAGTTGAAAAGTTATGTTTTTAAAATGAAAAATTAAAAGTGATATTTTTCCTAACTAATAAATTATGAAACAATCATTTTATATATGAAAATTTTAATTTTTAATTTACTTATAAAAGAATTTCTTTTAATCTATAAACATAAAAAAGGTTAAAATGAAATTAACCCTTTCTTTCAAATTTCATCTTGGCCCATAGTAATACAAAAGGTTAAAATGAAATTAACCCTTCTCTTCAAATTTCATCCTGGCCCGATACAGAGGTGGAATCTCAATTTAGTCGCATGGAAGAATACAATACTTGGGGTTAGTAGACCCACCTCACCACATGTCAATTTTTCCTTTCAAGTCATTTAGACTCTGTAGCAGTTGAATACTAATTTGATCCTCCTCTTCCTGATCCTTTATCGAATTTTCATTACCTTCTTCATATCTCTACATTGCTTCCCAATCCATTGGACCCTAAAATTATAACCTAGAGTAGGTACACACAATATTCATTCATGACATGTGATCTTCTTGTTAGCAATACCTTGACTCAACAATCTTTGTTTGAGTGTCCCCTACTCATGAACAATACATTGTTATTAAAAACACGACTCCTTTTCCATTACGAGGTTGTTACTCATGCCTTGTTCATATTTCTGAGCTAAAATTTATGGCTCTTTGAAATCAACAGTTTCACCCCTTTTTACACCTATTTCACTGGTACAACAAATCTCAAAGGCTAACTTCTACCACCTATAGAAATAAATCTGGGGAGAACCCAATTTTTTTTTATATCAGGCATTGATAGTATTCCTTATTGTGAATGCACAACAACTCTCATATTCAATATATGAAGTTCCATCCAACTTTTTCTTCAAGCTTTATTTGGAAAATTTGTCCTTTTGCATTTTCTCCATACTTAGATTTTTTAGTGAAACGTTGTTATCTCCCAAATGAAGAAAAACTAGAAAAAAATCCATCAAGAAAAAGTTGTCTGGATTGATGAGTAGATAAAATGTCGATTGCATAAAAAAAATTGGATTGGTGATATGGGGTCCCTTTTCCTCTTAATATTTCAAAAATCCCCAAAAGTGCTTAGAAATAGTGTATTTGGTCTTGTTTTGGAATCTCCACTCCAAACCCTTTTGAATTTTTCTAGAAGCCCAAATGGATATATCCATGCATACTTTTTGTTTTGTCTGTAAAAATTTCACCTAAGTCTGAGTCTTGGTCTTTGAGCACGAACTTGATCTGCAAAACCCACTAATTTTTTTCTTTCATAAAATTGAAGCAAAATTAACTAGTGCCCCTCACTGGCACTCTTATAGCCCTCATCACTATGGAAATTCCATTCAAATTTCATCTAAATCTAAGTTGAAATGCTCATGTTATGCCCAAAACAAGTTTTTGGCTCCATCTTTTTTTTGTAAACTTTTCAATTTTTCTCCTTCTCTTTCTCCTCTTCTCTTCTCTTATTTTTCTCTTCTCTTTTTTTCTTATCTTTTCCCTGTATCGAAGAGATTTATCTTTCTTCCACACTGACACTATCTCCCATATCGACGAGTTGGAATCTTTCTTTCTCACCAATACACACTCCTTTGTCATTGATCCAATATCTTTCTCTCTCGTCAATACATCCCCTTTATTGATGATCAAATGTCTTTCTCTCTATCCTAAACACACCCTTTATCAGTGATCAAATATCTTCATCTCTTATCGATACATGCCCTTTATCAGTGACCAAATATATTTCTCCTGCATCGATACATGCCCCTTTTCTTGATGATCAAAGGCATTTTTTTCTCATCAACATTTCAACTACAAAAAATATTTTCCTCGTTGACATTTTGATGACTAAAAAAACTTTTCCAATATGACGTTTCAATGCCAGAATATCTTTTCCTCATCAGTGTTTTAGTGAAAGATCTCCTTTCTTCAATGACATTTCATCATAAGATATATTTTCTTTGCCAATGTTTCAACACAATATCTCCTCTCTTTTCCAACATTTCAACTCAAGATCTCATTTCTTTGTCAATGTTTCAATGAAAGATCTCCTTTCTTCACCAATGTTTTGGCGCAATATCTCCTTTCTTCATCGATATTTCAACACAAGATCTCTTTTCTTCGTCAATGTTTCAATGCAAGATCTCCTTTCTTTGTTGATGTTTCAACACAAGATCTTCTTTCCTTGCCAACATTTAGATGTGGAAAATTGTTTCCTTGTTGACATTTCAATGCAGAATTATCTTGCTGACATTTCAATGCAGAATTATATTTCTGTGTTGACATTTCATTACAAGAAATTATTTTCTTCACTGATACACCCTGTATTTACCACCAAAAATATTTTCCTTGTTGGACCTCTCTATATCAACCACCAAAGAACATTTCTACACTTAGTCAAATTTTCCATATTTTTGAACTTCCATACTTGACTCCCTAGGCAAACTCAACCCCTCAATAGTTTTATTCATCCATTTAGCTACCTGAATGAACCTCTATGCCAATAATATCAACATGAAAATTGAATTTCAAGGGGTTTTGACCCTGATTTCTCAAGCTAGGAAAAATAAAATTTCACTCAAACACTCAGCGTGACTTCCATGGATTTGGAGATTCTAACCTTCCTAACCAAAACCCATTTGCTAAATTTATACACTTAACATTACCCATTTAATTTTTCAATTAAAATACACTCAAAAATTGGATATTTTACTCAATTCCACAATTTTCCCCAACTAAAACACAAGTAGCAACTTTATTTGTGTTATAGTCGGACCCTGCAAGCCTGGTGTTGCAACTAGAGCTCCAATACTGATTGTATAAGACCCAACCTATTGAACCCATTTAAGAAATTTTCTATGAGACAGTAAAATTATCAATAGGAAACATGTTAATTTATTCATATATAAAAACCCATGAATGCAAGCATTCTGCAAACACACAACAACATTCAAATAAAATGTATACACAACAAAAATATTCATATAAAATATAACATAGAACTTATATTTAAATTTGTGAACTGACTAGCTCCATACAAGGGACGTTTTTCCCATCCATAGGCTTGGTGTTCATTTTCTCTCAACAACAATCCACCCCAAAGCTAAGGCTATGAATCCACAAGGAGGTCTGGCCCTCTTGACTATCCAATCTCTACACTCAGCAGTAGCCCAAAACCCAAGTTTCAAACTCCAACAACTATCTCAATCCAACAACTCTCTTCCCCTCAACCAACACAACCCAAGGAATGGGATCCCCCCTCTCTTCCACTAAGTCCCTATGCCTTCCTACTTCCCTTCGTGGCTTCAATGAACAGTTGACCAAGAATATCATAGTTGGGAACTCCAAGGACTCTCAATTCTAATTTAGAGTGCTCATAGCATTCACCCATAGGCTCTTGAGAGATTTCCTCAATAGGAAATATCACCATAGGATCACAACCAAATTTATAGGCACACATCCCATAATTTCAGAAAACAATCACCCCTCTAATACAACAAGGCAGGTGCTCTTTCCTCGCACCCATCTCCTTTGTTGCTAAACAAAATCAACATGTAAAATCTCTCCCCAAAAGGCACTCAAATGTGATTTTCTTCTCATGCAATCTTGACTCTCACATTTCCCAAAAAGTGGTTGTACTCAGTCCATGTTGTCATAAATTAGTGAGTCGACCTTTCCCATAGGCTCTTTTGATATTTCAAAGGGAATAAACATTAATATTAAAATGGATGAATTAATAGAGATGGGTAACCCTTTGGATACCCCTTTAATCCCCTCTCTTATGGAATCATATCTCCTCATTGTTACCATCCCTCTCATACCACAACCAATGATCACTGTTTTTATTAATTATTTTCAATGCACAAAAATACATATCTTGGCTTGTTGGAATATTCACCAATACTTAGAGGGATGGGATGAATCATTATTGAGAAAATCTTACCACTTTTAATCAAAACATGTAATATTCAACTTATCAATCAATTGTTCATTTATGATTGCATTAAATATATCATTAACAATGTCATTCAACAATGCATAACATATAACAACAAATACATGGCACACCATAATTTTACGTGCAAACCCAAAATAGAGAAAACCATGGAATGCTTTCTTATATATCAAATTATTGTATTCATAGGAAGCACCAACTTCCAAATTCTCCAGAACCAACTGGAAGGAGGCTCAAACCCCTTGTTTACAGGATCCAACTTGAAGGAAGGTACAAATCCATGAATTCTCCAACTCCAAATGGAAGAAGGCTCCAACCCCCTACTTTACATGAACCAACCTGAAGGAGAGTTTGATATCCTGCCTTGCACCACACTGTCGCCCTGAAATATAAATGGAGACTCAACCTGTCTTTGAAACTGTCATTGATAATCAACTTGCCACTGATAATCAACATGTCATTGTCGTTATCATTGATATTGATACATCATCATCATCAATCCAAACTCAATATGTCACTGTAATTGTCATTGATATTGAAACTCATCATCACCAAAACCAGATCCACTCACATAAATCATATGCCAAGATCAACAAGAACATCTCTCAAAACATACACTCGACATCACCAATATATGCATCAAATCATGTGCCAAGATATATGAGCCATAACATCCATAAACTATGTACCAAAGATATGCCTCAAGCATGTGACAACATCAAGATGTGCATCCAACCATATACCTTATACATGTGTCAAATATATTCCTCAAACATCTACCAAAACATCTAAGATGCACCTCAAACAATATACTAACACATGCCTCAAAACATGTACCAAAGTGTCCAAGATATATCTCAACCATGTGCCAAAACATCACTTCTTAATTTTATCTCAAACTCATATTTGGGACAAGTTTATGGATTAGTCACAAACCCTAACTTCCAACAAGTATAACTATGTACCTGTAATGAATAAAGGTATGAAACTTGTACCCAATATTCTTCAATTTCTTCTCTGAAATTCCTCTAAGTTTCACTGCTTGAATCATCCCTGAAAAGGAGTTAGAGAGAAAATGGCATACCTTGTTGAATTTTGTCATTTTTTGGAGAGCGGAAATGTACAACATGTAACATGCTCAGTATTTGATATTTGATTCTGAAACACACACACAAGATATGAAATATTGTACTCTTTCCAATGTAGTTTATCCCACAGAATTTGGATCCTCTATGAAGAAGTTATGATTGTTTTACCTGGAACACCTATTTGAGACTAGATATAGGGCTAGTCAAAAATCCTATCTTCCACATAGTGTATCTCCAAAAGTGAAATGACCCAGAAGATGAAATGTTTATCACAGGTACCTTGACATGTCTTCTCAACACCCTCCAAGTATTTCTATCTGAATAATCTTAGAAACAAAGTTATAGCGAAAATGTTAATATGGCCTTTAAATAACATACCTTAGAACACATCATCATGAGACTTCATCTTCCCTCTAAAATTTACCTCAGATCTCCTTGTTTACATAAGATAAAAATCACTTGAGTTGATGTCACAAATGAACTCCTAGGTTCCTTATTTATACTAGATAATACCCTTTTTTAAGGGACGACTTGAACAAATTAAAATCAAATTAAATTTTTAATGATTATTCCATTGGGGACAACTTTACCAACAATATCCTTAATATTTATCTTAATATTCATTCAAATGGGGATGAATTGTAACTTCTTGTTTGCAACACATTTTAGGGGCTGAATTGTAACTTATTTTCCTTAGATCTGGGGCTTCTTCATTTTTTTAGGGCTTCATCGTTAAGAGGGCATAACTTCTCAATCGTTAGGAACCATGTGGCATACCACCTACCATTGGAAACGACATGAAGGGTACTATCAATATATAAAGGTTTTGTATGAAATTACAATGTCCTTCATACTCATTTTCTCCAATCAACTTAGGGATTCATGACCACACCTCTCATGCGTCTTAACCATTTAACCACTTAACCATATTTCTAGGGCTTCTTGTATACTTCTTCAAAGT
This sequence comes from Picea engelmannii, assembly GCA_009831015.1. NCBI lineage: Eukaryota > Viridiplantae > Streptophyta > Pinopsida > Pinales > Pinaceae > Picea > Picea engelmannii. The sequence goes on from ML803948.1 coordinate 118,120, forward strand.
GTCTTCCCGTGAGGGCCCTGCTTAAATATACACCATAAGGGGACCACTTTGGAGACTTCTTCAAATACACCCATCACTTCTAGAATTCTTCTAGGGTTGACATCACCCATTACTTATAGGGGATTTTGGGATTCTTCTAGGGTTGACATCAATGAAAACCAACTTTCCAACAATATCCCCTTTTGGAATATATGGAAACACTCATACTCCACCTATAACAATTTCTCCCCCTGTCTTCAAGTGCTCTGATTTTTCTCTCACCCATTGACATCAATGGAAAAGGTTAATTCCCTCTTATAGTATACCTTATTTTAACAATCCCACTCCCCTTGTATTCATGCTTCTAATATTTCTCTGCTACTTTTGTTCTTTCTCTCCATCTTTGACGTTATGGGTAACTCCCTCTGATGATTTCTCTCCCCTTATTGTCTTCTGCAAGATGTCATGTAGATCAATGTGGGGATTCTTGTATATGCTTTCTTTCTTCTCTTTCGGTGCTCATTTTCCATTGGTGCTTCCTATTATTGTGATCATTAATGTATATTAAAATAATTCATGTCCATATTCTTCATCACTTGACTTCAATTCTTCATGGTTTGTCATGTCTTCACTAATCTGACATCAATGACATAATCATTCAATAATTTTCCCTTGAGAATACAACTCCTCCTGATGGTTTCTCTCACCTTGTCTTGATGTTCCTCTCATGGCTTGCCTTTGCTGGTTCCACATATCAATATGTTAATTTTCTTAGTCATATTATTTTGTGAACATTCTTCTTGATGATAATGTCAACGAGTCTCTTTGCAATTCCTCTTGAGCTCATGCTTTCATCCACTATCATGTATCTTCTCTGGTTCATGTCAAGTATTGTCTTCTAGACCTGCCAAACATCTCATGAATTCATCTATGTCCATATGTTCAAATGTACACTATGTTGACTAATATGCCACATAATTGCTCTGAGAGATTATTTGAATATGTTGCAACTGATCACAACATATTCCTTCTTTTCAATATAAATCAAATATGTCTACTAGTCTTCTTTGTCTTCAAATCAAACTCTACAAGTCTGCATGGGGATAAAAATTTCTTCTTAATAAACTATTTTTTCATGAGACATTATGCACTTCTGTCATTATGAATCTTCTTTCCCAAAAACTGTAAACACTTCACATTGCCCGAAAGATAGTTCTTCAATATATAATTGTTTCTCAAACTCCCACTCTTCAATATTCACATTGTTGGGAGTCTCCAATATACATGGCTTAGAAAAATGGCCAAAGCCTCCTTGTTGCGAAGTCATCTTCATCTTCGTCTATAGATTCATCATCTTCCTGAATTATGACATCTTCCTATTCACCTGTAGATTCATCATCTTCCTGAATCCTAACATCTTCCTTCTTTCTTGTATATTCATCATGATCTTGTACTTATACAATTCTTGTGAGCCTGATCTCTGGGAGCTCTTAATTCACCCATTCTTATTGTTATTTTTTTCTTCTCCAAACTTTATTGTATATGATATCAGTTTTTTCTTCCATGGAATACTTCATCATGATTTTACAATCATGAGCTATATGTCCATAATTGTGGAATTTATAACATTCAATATCATAGGGAGCCACATAATCATCTCTTGTTTGAACATTTCTTCCATATGCTCTACAATCCATAACTTTATGTCCAAATTTATTAAAAGTAAAACAATAACCATAAAATAAACGTTGATACCTCGAAGTGAATGATCCTCTTTGTGGTGTAGTCCTTCTGAATTTATGCCTTAGTTGATAACGATATTTTCCTTTCTTCATCATCTGGATCATCATTAGTTTTTATGTTCTCTTGGCTTCTTGAAGTTTGGTTTTCAAGCAGATGATTTCTTCTTCAAGTCTTCTTTCATGTTGATTAAAGTCAGCTTCAATATTGTTTAAGTCCTTAGATCTTTCCTTGAGATGAGTTTTCAATATATTTTCTCTCTTTTCTGCTTCTTTTACCTTGGTTTTTAAATAATCAACTTCTTTGGGATTTTGAAAAGTCTCTTTTAGCTTGATCAATTCTTCCTTGAGTGATTTTTTTTTCTTCCTTTATTTTTTTATCTCACTTAAGGCATTGATTAGTTCTACTTCAAGATCCACTTCACCTTATTCATAATATTTTTCATTTCCTTTCTGATTTTCCATTTCCATGAAGAGTACTCTTTCTGAATCACTATCATCATATTTATCAGATGAAGAATTGTCTTCTCTTGAGTAGAAGATTTTCTTGAGGATTTTTCTTTTATCTCCTTTCTTGTTTCCCTTTTGATATTTCTTTTCTTTCTTGGGAACATCTTCTTCACCACTATATGAATTCTTAGCATAAGGACATTTGGAAGCAAAGTGACCAATTTTATCACAATTAAAACATTTCAAAGGAAGCATACCTTTGTACTTGTCAATTCCTCTCTTCAACTTCCTTATGAAATTGGCCATTTAGTCATCTTCTTCTAAATCATTGCTGCAACTGCAATTTGAATTTGGCTTTTTTTTATTCTTCTTTCTCTTATTGGATTCCTTGAAATTTTTATCCTTCCTAGATGGATTATCCTGCTCTGTTCTCATTTCATAAGTTGTAAGTATCCCATGTAGCTTGTCCACGCTCAATGTGGAGAGATATTCTCTTTCTTCTAATGATAAAATTTTAGGATCAAATCTCATTGGAAGAGACCTTACTACCTTTTAAACAATAATTAGGCCTTTAATTTATTCTCCCAATAATTTAATAGCATTCATTATTTCATCAACTCGCAGAAAGTAAGTTGCAATATCTTCATCATCCTTCATCTTCATTTGTTCAAATTTGCCTCTATAGGTTTGAGCTTGGCCCCTTTGACTTTGACATCTATTTCGTAAATACTTTGAATTTTTTCCTAAAGATCATTTGTATTTTCACAATGCATAACTTTGAAAAATACTTAATCGACCAGACTAATCAGAATAATACTTTTATCCTTTGAATTGTTTTCACTTAGTTTATTTCCATCTTTGTCTGTTTGGGGAGTGGAAAGTGTCATGTATCCATCTACTATTGTTTTCCAAACATAAAATCCTTGTGCTTGTAAAAATGTTTTCATCCTTCTATTCCAGAAGGCATAATTCTGACCAACAAACATTGGCGCTCCATTTTTAGTGCAATCCATGATCTACCTTATAGTGGTTAAATTGATTTTGAAGGAACCTGCTCTGATACCAATTGTTGGAATATTCGCCAATACTGAGAGGGGCGTGAATCATTATTGAGAAAAATTTACAACTTTTAATCAAAACATGTAATATCCAACTTATCAATCAATTTATCACTTATGATTGCATTAAATATATCATTAACAATGTCATTCAACAATGCATAACATATCCCCTAGATGGGGTGCCACCTGACCAACGTCAGCAGACACCTGGAATGGAGCGACTAGGGGAATTATTAACACCAGCTGCCAGCCCACAGCTTATAAACATCGCATGGTTCACATCCTGTGGACAATAATGGTAGTGCACCTCGACAGCTAGACAGGGTTAATGGTCACTTACGCAAGCCAGACCAGGCGTACCAGACCTAGGGAGGCTTTCAATTCGAATCTAATGGCTACCCCTCCCATCAATTCATGGATTAATACTTGGGCAATTTACCTGGTGCACTCATCCTTTCTCCCTTCGCTCTTTCTCATGCTCCTCGGCTCCTCTGAGCATTTTTTTACCGTCCTTTGTTTTTTTTTCTTAGGTGTTGTTTCACCTTACCCTCCCATCACCCTGCTCTTATGCTCCATCTCCCTCTGTAACTGTGTTGGCTTCACTGCTCCTTTTCTCTCTCGCGCGAACTTTCACCATTCCTTCGACCCTCACAAGAGTGTTCTCTGCAATTTCACCATCGCCTCTCTTCTCTCGGCTCTTTTAAGCTTTTCCAAGCTTCCTCTTACCACCTCTCCACCCTCAGCCCCAAGCCTCTACATTTTTCCCAGCATGCCCAGAGAAAGGGGGAAGTCTAAGAGAGGTGCATGGTACTATAACTCCCTCTCCAGGCATGACAGACTTTCCCCCTCCCAAATGGCTCTCATTGCCTATTTTTCTAGTCCAAGGCACAACAACCAGGAGTTTTCGGAGATGCCTTCATCCTCCCCACACTTGCTCCATGGAATTAACTCGGATAAGGAGGAAGCACCACCATCGTGCACGTGCATTCCTCTGGCTACTAGTCTTCTACCCCCCCTGAAAACCCAACCCTCAGGACCTGTATTATGGTGATGGCAGTCGCATGGTGGAGGAGGAAATCCCCCCAAGATGGCAGGTGGAGTAGAATATGGTGGTCAATAGTGAGGACAAGGAAGAGGATCATCCTCATCCATGTGAAAATCACCTCACGGAGGAGAACCTCCAAAATATCTTTGAAATTCAGCAAAAACAAGATGATCATATGCACTCACAATGCATCCTCGGCCAAAGACTGGATATTTTGTTCGATGCACTAGCGGACACTCTTACGTGGACTCGATGCCCAATGTGCGACCAGCAATAAACCATGTCTACAACATCCATGGCCATCCAAGCTCGCCAGTGGAGTAAATTCTCTAGGTTTGTGTTCTTTGTTCAATCTAGTTGCAGTCTTAAATTTTTGGTTTATTCCATTAGCAGATTAGATGGTCATAGAGGCCACCTGCACACTGTCCATATAATTTTTTTTATACATGGTCATAGAGGCCACCCACATACTATCCATAAAGTTTTTTTCATGCATCTAGGATGTATAATTTTGTTAAGTCAATTTTGTTCAAACAGTTTCAGTTCATATGGTGATGTGTTAAACTTTGAGCCTCTAAGGGCCACCTGTTCTGGTTTCCCTTCTGTGGCAGAACAAGTGGCTAACACTTGGCAATGTATGGATGACAACTATTATTAATACAAGGATCTTCCTTTTCTTTATAAAAAAAAAACAATGCATAACATATAACAACAAATACATGGGACACCATGATTTTACGTGGAAACCCAAATTGGAGAAAACCATGGAATGATTTCTTATATATCAAAAGATTACATTCATAGGAAACACCAACTTCCAAATTGTCTAGCACCAGCTAGAAGGAGGCTCCAACCCCTTGTTTACAGAATCCAACCTAAATGAAGCTACAACTCCCTGAATTCTCCAACTCTAAATGGAAGGAGGCTCCAACCCCCTAGTTTACAAGCACCAACTTGAAGGAGACTTCAATATCCTTCCTTGCACCACCCTGCCGCCCTAAAATATAAATGGAGACTCAACATATCACCAAAAATATCACTGATAATCAACCTGTCACTGATAATAAACTTGTCACTCTTAATGTCATTGATACTAATACATCATCATCATCAAGCTAGACTCAACCTGTCACTGTAATTGTCATTGATATTGTAACTTTTTCGTCACCAAAACCAAATCCACTCACATAAATCATATGCTAATATCACCAAGAACTATCAAAACATATATCTGACATCACCAAGATATGCGTCAAATCATTTGCCAAGATATATGATCCATGGCATCCATAAACCATGTACTAAATATATGCCTCAAGCATGTGCCAACATCAAGATGCGCATCCAACCATATACCAGTGTATACATGTGCCAAATATATTCCTCAAACATGTACCAAGACATCCAATATATACCTCAAACAATATACCAACACATGCCTCAAACCATGTACCAAAGTGTCCAAGATATACCTCAAACATGTGCCAAATATATGTGCCAAAACATCACTTCTTAAGTTTATCTCAAACACATGTTTGGGACTAGTTTCTATATTAGTCACAAACCCTAACTTCCAAGACGTATAACTATGTACCTTTAATGAATAAAGGTATAAAAATTGTATCCAATCTTCTTAAATATCTTCTCTGAAATTCCTCCAAGTTTCACTCCTTGAATCGTCCTTGAAAAGGGGTTATAATGGAAATGACATACCTTGTTGAATTGTCATATTCTAGAGAGTTAAATTGTACAACATTCCACGCGCTCAATATTTGATATTGGATTCTAAAACTTGTGCATAAGATATTGCAGAATGTACTCTTTCCAATGCAATTTGTCTCATGTAATTTGTATCTTCTATTAAGAAGTTACGATTGTTTTACCCAGAACGCCTGTTTGAGACTAGTTATAGGAGTAGTGAAAAACCCTATCTTAAACAATGTGTATCTCCAAACGTACAATGACCAAGAAGCTAAAACTTTTACCACAGGTACTTTCTATGTATTCTCAACAACATCCAAGTTTTGTTATCCGTATCATCTTAGAAACAAAGTTATAGCAAAAATGGTAAGATGACCTTTAAATAACATACCTTAGAACACATCATCACAAGACTTCATCTTCCCTTGGAATTTCTCCCTTCTTCACTTCATCTTCCCTCTGAAATTTACCTCATATTTCCTTGTTTATATTAGATAAAAATCACTCGAGTTGATTTCACAAATGAACTCCTATGTTACTTATTTATACTAGATCTAACACCCTCTTTTAGGGCCGACTTGACCCAAATAAAATTCAATTTAATTTTTAATGATTATTCCATTTGGGCCTACTTTACCAACAATATCCTTAATATTTATTTTAATATTCATTGCAATGGGCCGACTTGTAACTTCTTGTTTGCAACATTGTTTAGGGGATGACTTGTAACGGGGATGACTTATAACTATTTGTCCTTAGATCTCAAGATTCTTCATTTTCTTCCGGGGCTTCATCTTTAAGAGCGAATAACTTCTCAACCGTGAGGAACCGCGTGGTTTACCACCTACCATTGGAAATGGCATGACAAGGAAAATCAATATATGGGGGTTTTGTATGCAATTAGAATTTCCTTCATATGTGTTTTCTCCAATCAACTTTGGGCTTCATGACCACACCTTTGGGGCTTCTTAACCATTTAACCACTTAACCATATTTCCAGGGCTTATTGTAGACTTCTTCAAAGTGTCTTCCCATGAGGGCCATTCTTAAAGCTATGCCATAAGGGGACCACTTTGAAGACTTCTTCAAATACACCCATCACTATTAGACTTCTTCTAGAGTTGACATCACCCATTACTTCTAGGGGCTTATGAGGCTTGTTCTAGGGTTGACATCAATGACAACCAACTTTCCAACATGACTCTCAACAATATTAATCTATATAGACTCTCTAGCCCAAAACATATCGACTCATCATCCTAAATCACATTTACAAAAATACATTATAATTTGCAGGGATTAAAACTAGGGATGTTACATCTCTCTCTCTCTCTCTCTCTCTCTCTCTCTCTCTCTCTCTCTCTCTCTCTCTCTCTCTCTCCCTTTGTCCCCCTCTCTATCTTAATAATGATACCTACTTTTCTAAAAACCCTAATGGTGCCAATATTCCCACTAAGAGGTAAATGATACACTTGATAGGTCATAAATCAGGGTTCAAGGTGTTGTTCATCGTTCAATATTTCCAGTGTTTTCAAGGTGTTGTTTGTGGCCTTAGATGTATGAGTTCAAGGTGTTGTTCGTTGAATTGGCCTATGGTTGGGGATGTCGATGCCACTAGGTGGTTTTGAGTAGTGGGTATTTGTCGTAGGGTCTTGGAAATGATACACACACACTGCTCGTTGTGTCGAGGGGTCATAGGGGGGTCAAGAGTCCTTGACCAAAATTTTAAGGATGTTTTTTATCTACTCTTTAGTCACTTATGTTGGAAACCTGTTTCATTAGGGTTATATTATTTTGTATAATTCACTTGATAAGGAATATGAAAAGTCACTAGTAAATAGGAATTGTCACCAGGAGTCCAAGAGACCTATTGGAAGATGAATCCAAAGGTCTCAGGTCCTTTATTTATACGTGTATCATATTNATGGTGCCAATATTCCCACTAAGAGGTAAATGATACACTTGATAGGTCATAAATCAGGGTTCAAGGTGTTGTTCATCGTTCAATATTTTCGGTGTTTTCAAGGTGTTGTTTATGGCCTTAGATGTATGAGTTCAAGGTGTTGTTCGTTGAATTGGCCTATGGTTGGGGATGTCGATGCCACTAGGTGGTTTTGAGTAGTGGGTATTTGTCGTAGGGTCTTGGAAATGATACACACACACTACTCGTTGTGTCGAGGGGTCATAGGGGGGTCAAGAGTCCTTGACCAAAATTTTAAGGATGTTTTTTATCTACTCTTTAGTCGCTTATGTTGGTATTTGTATAATTCACTTGATAAGGAATATGAAAAGTCACTAGTAAATAGGAATTGTCACCAGGAGTCCAAGAGACCTCTTGGAAGATGAATCCAAAGGTCTCAGGTCCTTTATTTATACGTGTATCGTATTAATAAAATGAATATATCATGTTGATCTACATTTTCAAGTTCATTTTAACAGTGGTATCAAAGCTCCTTTAGTCATAAGGGACTAGTAATTCTATGATAGTGTTCCATGGGAGGCCATTGATGAGCTAATGAAGAAGAGTTTCAATGAATCATAAATAACCAACACTGAAAATGCACACAATACAAGGAGAAGACATCACTAAAGGGGAAATTCATTGATTTTCTAGTGCATGTTGGTAAAATTTAGATTTCTCTTTCAATGTTTATCTGTTTGAATAATTTCAATTGCAATAGAAGCCAGATCTAAAGACATACCAAAGGGAATTTTTTTATTTTCAAGATTCATCTTTGTTTTAAAGATATCCATCCTGTAAGAATCATATTTTGTGCAATTGTGGGGTATGCAACCATTAAAATGTAGATTGTGGTCACTATACAAAGCCAAATTAAGCATATAGTATTGGAAAGGTATTTCACAGATCTATCAAATCCCTCTCAATATTGATTGAAAATTTTAGTGTTTAAAGATAAAATCTTGCTAACAAATTTCACCTAAAATGAAAAACTACTGTTGTAAGTGAATTTTTTTTTTCACAGTATAAGCTTTTGATTTCTTTGTTAACAGCTGCAAATGGAATGCCCATGTGAGTACCCAAATGGGTATCTTTTATTTTTTCGATTAACATCTTGAATAGTGAGATTACTCTCGGTTATCCACCATACAACTTAAAGTCAATTTCTCAACGAAACACCTAGTCAATCACCCCTGATTTGTATAGATTTGAAGCGGCCTCCCCCAACCATGGTCTACAACACATTCAATCCTGAAGATCAATTCAACTCTACAATCGAGAATAATTGTAACTTGCAAATAGTCCTTTTGTAAGTTTACTTGTACCTTTTTGAAATTAACTTGAATTACATTGTAAATGGATGCATTTTCGGTAGAAGCCAATGCCCTCAATTTATTGAGTTTGAATTGTTGAGTCTGAGCACGTTGTTGAGCAAGATAGTGCACATGCTAAGGAACATGTGCACATTCCTATGCAGGAATGTGTGTGTATTCCTAAGAAGGAATGTATGTGTCTTCCTAAGCAGGAATGTGTGTGCGTTCCAGAAAAATGCATGCTCATGAATTCACACACGTTACTAACAAATCCAAGTTGACAAGTGTTTATGACAGTTCGGTGAGCACCAAAGTTGTAGGATTAAGAACATATATACATTTTTAAGAATGTGCACATATTGCTTTGCACCCATTGCCATTTTTTTATCCATCAATTTCGTGCGAGCACCCATTCATTTATATATCACTATATAATTTAACATATTAATAGAAATATCAAATTATAAATGGCATTCTTTTCTACACCAAATATACATATACAGTCTGAGTGGGCCTAATGGTTAAGAACATGTGTTTCCTCTTAAGAGGTCATAGGTTCAAATCCAGAGGGGGGTAGGGTATGTATACCTTCGTAGACTTTACCAGTCAAATTGTTGGGCGGAGGGGGTCCCTTGTCCCACAAACAAGGGGGTCTCATACACCAATTTAGTGTGTTGGCTTGGTTGTGACCTTAAAAATAGATTATTATTATTATTATTATTATAAAAGGTAGAACGCTATAGTCTAAAATTTAAGTTGTAATTTTTTATGTAAAGTCGAATAATTGTATGTCAAAGTTCTTGAAAGCTAATTCTTCATTTCATTAAGTATGAATTTATTTTGATTAATCTTTTGTATTATTGTTTTTTAATGTATATATAAAGATTATTAAAATTGAAAGGAAACAAAAATAATATATTAAAGTTTTAGGAAATATTTTNTTCTTGAAAGCTAATTCTTCATTTCATTAAGTATGAATTTATTTTGATTAATCTTTTGTATTATTGTTTTTTAATGTATATATAAAGATTATTAAAATTGAAAGGAAACAAAAATAATATATTAAAGTTTTAGGAAATATTTTTGAAAAAGGCTTTGATAAGATTATATATAAATTGCAACTGAATATGAGATAAATAAAATATTAAAAGTGCATTCAAATTTGATGAATGGAATGTTGTATATTATTTTATAGTATGTAAAAATTATGAAAAGTTAATTGAAATCGTAATACGAGAAGATATTTATTGATGATTGTTGATACACCCTTACGATACAATGTAAAGAGTACATTTAAGTGACTTAAGAAATTCAAAATATTAATGCTATTTGTGATCCATTAAAATAACATAAATGGAATGGTGTTTAATGTGTTCAAAGATATTGCAATTTAATATGACCAGAAAAAGAATTATGGAATTCTTATGTATTAAAAATATTTTAGTTTTTATTTTTATATGATTTAATAATATTTATTTATTATAATTTATTATTTATTTATTGAAATAATGAGAAAAATGTTTGTTTTTTTTATAAAAATAATAAAATAATTATCAATTATTAAATTAAAAACGATAAATAAAATAAAATTATATAATCTTTTAAAAATGGATAAGTAAAAATACCATTATTTTATATTTTTAAACATTTGACACACTAATTTTTTTAATTATATTGTAAACATCACTTTAACATGTGCTTGAAAGAAAGGAAATCGTTATATAACTTTGAAATAAATAATCTTAAATAGGAATTCCTTGTATAAAGAACAAATAAGTTATAAATTACATAATGAATATTAAGATGTATGATGTAGAAATCAAAATGATAATTCAAATAATATGTTTATATGTTTTTTTAGGTAGTTAAAACTTTATTTTAGATGTTTTAATGAAAAGAGATGGGTGTAAGGTCCTCAACTAGAAGGGTGTGGGTATCATTTTCTAATTTTTTTAAGAAGATGTAGTTTGGGGTCGTTTCAGCACCCAAGAGTCACATTAGTTGAGAAAGTGGGTGTTTTGGGTGTATGAACACACCAAGGGGCTTGCTCAAGTATGAGGTGAAGCATGGGGTGCACCAAAGAGATCAAGATGGATTAGCATGAGCCATGCACCCAAGGTTGGGGGGCATCGGCTCAAAGGATGCAGAGATTGACAAGCGCACGGGTTCATGGGTGCATCAGTCCACGAAGGGCGACACTGGTTCATTTGGGCGCGTTGGTCCTCGAAGGGGCGCGACACACCCAAAGGATGCAATGGTTCACAAAGTTGACATTTGGAATCCATATAAGAACAGAAGGTGCACAACCAAGAAGGCATAGAAAAATAGCACAAGATCAACACCAAAGGTTTTGAGACAGATTTGGAAAAGGAGGGGTGAGCTCCCTCAAGGAGCCAAGTCACTCAACATGGGAGGACTTGTGTTTCCTTGAGGTGATTCTATGGATAGAACCGGGACGACCTTCTTTTGATTGAGTCTAGAAGAATGCAAGGTGACTTTCGAGGTTGGGGAAGTCGTGTCCCAGGTTTGGGTTAGACATGCTATGAGATAGAACCATTGGTCTGTGTGAAGTCTTGCGACAGATACAAGGATGGGTTTATGGTGGGTGCATGTCCAGGGCACATTGCAGAGTTTGCGAAAATTTTTGCGACGGATGAGCCTTGGTGTGATGAAACTATGTATGAGTGTCTTAGTGAGGTGAGGTGAGTCATGCGCCTCTGCCCAAGTTGTAAACCAAGCCGGTAGTGCTCATATTGTAACTATTTCTCAATAATAAGAATTAGTCACATATTAGGCATGTCTTGTGCCACCCGCACTATATCTGTGTGTCTCTTGTTTGTTTTGCAAGTGTTCTCTCTGTTTCACACGTTCATGGATGTATGCTTAAATGACCTAGCGTTAAGTTGTTAACAAGGTTGTCTAATTATACAAGTGAGTTGCACAGAGTAGGAGTGTGAATCGCCTGTAGCCTAGAATGGAGTATAGGTATTCTCTAAATGAAGAGCCGTAGTCTAGATGAAATATCTTTGACATTGACAAACAACCAAGTCAGCATTGTTACAGTGCCACATGCCCTTAAGAACTGCACAATTATAAGATTCAGGCAAGCATCCTCTAAAGACATAACAATAGGGTTATAGGGATATTATCAAAAACTAGTGCACCTTAAAGTGAACTCATACAAAATGAAATGGGTTGGATGATATAATTATTAATGACTAAAAAGAAGAAAATTTATTATCCATGTCTCCTAAATTTATAAAAATATATTATATAATGAAACAATGATTTTGGAGATAATTTTTATTATGATTTGACCATTAATGATTTTTTCTCTTTATAGTAAATGTGATGTTTAATATACATGTTATATATATTTAATTGTTAAATATTATATTAATAATTTATTAAATATTATATTAATCATTTATTAAATACTAGTTAATCATTTTTCTATAAAGTGATTAATTTTTTAATTATTATTTTCATTTATTAAAAATAAAAAGATAAATATTTTTTAATAATTTTTTTAATTTAATAAATTTAATATAATAAATATAAAATAATGAAATCATTATTTTTTATATTTTTTAAAATTTATTATATTTAATTATATTATTATAAAAAATTAAAATTATAAATTTGATTTCTTTGTTTAATATTTGATTTTTGAAAAATCTTAAATCTAAATCTAAAACGATTTATGAAATAGACTCTAACAGATAGACGTCGCTAAATAAAATTTGAGTAATATTTAGAAGAGAAAGAATACAATAATATATGGCCATATGGTCATACTAGCTATCATTATATCTCTTATATATTAAAGGTATTCTTCTTCATACAAAATATTTTGATAAACTTGAAAAGAAAGTCAAATTTATTTATCAACTCATTAAAAATGATAGAGCTTAAACTAAAATAATAATAAAATGTAAGAATTTTTTTTTTTCAATTTTATATAAGGATAACATCTTTGAATAGGTCCATGGTCATATGGTTATACTAGTTATCATTGTATTTCTTATATATTGAATATATTGTTTTTCATACAAAATATTTCGATAAACTTAAAAAGAAATTCAAATTTCTTTATCAACTCTGTAAAAATTATGAGTTTAATGTTAGAATTGATGTTTACTTTAGAATCGATTTGGGTTAATTAGAAATTGTTGAAATATTTTCTCAACTTCTCTCTAAGTTTTGAATAAGTTGGATCTGACAACATCTATATAAATATATTGTATATAAATTTGAATATATAATAATGATAACATTGTGAGTGTTTTGTGCATACAATATGTTTTCTAAGTTGGTATCGGAGCTAGTTCAATACTGACTCTCTCAAGAGAGGGGTTGTGATCTTGTCAATTCCACAATTCTTCTAATCCTTTGTACATAGGTTAGAATGCGTGAGAGTTTTAGTTTTCTGTGTTTCTCCGCGTTTTGTTTCTTTTGAACCGTTGTGTAGGAGAATTGCTTTGACAGACTCGCCCGGATCATATTTTTCTGTGCAAGTATAGGAGTAGATCAGCGTAATTCTCCCTTCATATTTGCGTTGTGTGTGGATTAAATAGAAAGGTAGAAACACATTTCCATCCTCTTCATTAATTTTTTCCAACTCGACCATAGTCTACAGGATTTAGGGAGTAATGGAGATCGAGAAGCTATGCATCAGGTAACAGGTGTTGTTGGACCATCTTCGCCCAATGCCTTCCCCCAAGGACTCCATTCATCTTGTGGCTTATGCATGTGCTACTGGAGATAATGCATATTATCAGCGAGTTGGTGACTTCGATGATGATATTGTTATAGTAGCAACTTACCGCACACCCATTTTATTTAAGGATACTTATATGGATGACTTCATTGGAGTTCATGGAGGCGTGTTCATAACTGGCCAATATTCAATGATTACTTGTGTATGGACAAGGTTTGTCCTTGGTTCTCTTTTGTTCAATGTTGATTTTTGATGCTTCATTGGAGGGCTTGCATGGTCCACCAATGATAGATTCCTACATGAGGTTTTTCAGTTCTTATGGCAAAGTCATGGAATCTTATATGCCCATGAAAAATCAATCCTTATGTAGACCATCATGTTCATTTTATTTTATTGGAGTAGAAATTTTGTGAATTAATGTAAGTGTGTATTAGCATTATTTTGTTTGTAAAATTATATGATGAAAAACCAATCATACAATGGAGTAACATAATTTAAGATGGTGGTTCTTGACGTACTTCAGTACCACAAGAACACATCATTGGTTTGATTATGTCTATAGTTTGTCATAAGCTGGTGGTTCTTTTTGTACTTCGGTGCTCCAAGAACAATGGTTATTGGTTATCTTTGTATGTTTGTAAGTTTGTGTATGTGAAAAAGGTCAGGTTGTATGATTGACTGTTGGATACATTCAATATTTAGACTACTTTCCTATATGACTGGAGAATACAGTGAGCCATGTATTTTGACAAATGAAAGTATGTCAATAGGATGATTCAATATCTAGACTATTTTTCAAAGTATGTCAAGAATTATCCGTCATTATAAATACTAAATTGATGGTCAAAAAAAATTGTATCTTCAATGGATCAAGTGGTAGCTCAAATGAATGGTTTTGTGAAAGAGCGTAGTCTATGAGATCTCATATGTGGATAGAGATGTATCTTCAATGGATCAAGTGGTAGCTCGAATGAATGGTTTTGTGAAAGAGCGTAGTCTATGAGATCTCATATGTGGATAGAGATGTTAATGAATACCGTGACACCAAAGAATGATCAAAGTTCAAAAATAATTTTGTAAAGATGTTTATTTGTTTTTAGTATTGTTCTTTGTGATGTAAGCATTATGGAGGGTTGTTAGAATTAATTCTTACTTTAGAGTTGGTTTGGGTTTGTTAGATATTGTTAAATATATTCTATCAATCCCTCTCTCTAATTTTGGAATAAGTTGGATCTGACAACACCTATATATATGTATTGTATCTAGGATTGAATATGTAATAATAATAACAGTGTGAGTTTTTTGTGCGTGTAATATGTTTTCTGAGTCTTAAACTAAAATAATAATTAAATGTAAGAAAATAATTTATCCTTCAATTTTGTATAATGATAACTCCTTTGAATAGGTCCAATTGTACAAATACTTGGACGTGGATTTAAATTTCCATTTAAACTAGAATGATTGTTGAAAATCCTATTATGGTTTTAAAATAGATGTCTAAACATTGAACACTTGGATTATAGGCCTGTAAAGTTTGGTATTATGGTATCTCTAGATAAGTTTGGAATAAAATTGAACAAATCCAAAAATATTTTATAACCTATAACTTTAAAATGAAATGAAATAATCCTTACATGATTCTCTTAACTACTTGTATGTGTATGGAGTTGTTGATCTTAAAATATGTTAAGTATTAAGTCTCTCCCTTTATTATATCATGTTCCTATACTTAGAAAAAAAATTAAGTTACGGTGGGTTCATGAGCTTAGTTGTAATTTCCACCGCCCTTAAAATGCACCTTTCCACTCTGTTATCACCAAAATGTACCATACTTAGAATATTATTGATTATTTCCTGGATTCGTTACTTTATCTTGTTAAGTCCAAAACTCGACCATCATCAAAATGAACTCTATGTTCCACGACCCTTATATTGCACTACACTTAGTAAATTTTTAATTTCACTACGGGTTGGTCGGTTTCAACCACTTCTTCGATTCATCTGATTGTTTTCACTACATGCCCAACAGACCGATTTATGACACTTAGCCAATTTTATTTCACTACGGGTTTGTGTGTCCTAACTCTTGGAAATTCTCTTCTCTTAACATCCAACCGATACAATCCCATGCTTAACCATTTTTCGAGTTTTCACCGTGGGTTGGCGGACCCTCGAGTTCACCTCCATTCTAATAGCTCTTATCATTCACATCTAATCCTCTACCATAATATATGTATTATCTTGTCACTTTCCCCGAGATACATTTAATGTTGATTCTAGAAAGGATAAAAACTAATTAAAAAAGTTAAAGGTTGTTATTAATGGCAGAGTTCCCAAGGAAATTCTCCATTGACTTGAATTTAATTTGTATTAATATGTCCTTTGAAGAAAGAGATTCGAGTTATATTATCAAAAATAGTTTTAATTTGAAATTAATGTCTCAAAGTGATTGCAGAGGAATTCACTAACTTCATGAAAATGACAACGAGAAGAAGAGAAAAATTATGTGGCGATACTCTAAATTTGTTTGGGTGGGAGGACCAAAGATTTCGATGGCCGAGGTCATATTGGTACTATTCATCACTTCCATTGCCAGAAAGGAATGAAAAAAAATATGGACATCAGGCATTTCCTTAGCAGGTTGTGTACTCGAAGTCCTTGATTCTAGAGAGATAGTTTCCTAGTGTGTTGATAAATTTAACCAAAATCAAAGGATGATCCAGCTTCAAGTAGAGTCTCTTGTTTATTAATCACCATCAGCATTAAAGAGAATGTTAAAACTTCCCGAGCCAACAATCACTTTCAAGGGAGATGAAGCTAGAAGCATCTTGAAGGAAAAAAACAGTGGACTAGAACTCTTGCAGGAATATCTTGAAGATCCAACAACAATGCCTCAAGACATATCTAATATTCAGGTTATTTCTTTGAAAAACCTCTATCAAAAGATAGCATGTCTTTTTTCCAGAGTGACAGGTCAAGATTCTACAACCATTATTCCTTGGTTGGCTCTTAATATTTTACAATTCATATTTCATGAACAAGTAATCTTCGTCTAGATGAAGATCATATCTGGATAAATTTCTTCTCAATTATCAAATTTCAAGAAAAAAAAGAGATTTTTTATGTCCTCATATTTGATATTTATTATTACTTATTGTCATGTCTTTAAGGGTCTGAGTGTGGGAAGACGAATCGACAATAAAATCGACCCAATACCAATGTGGTACCAAGCCTTATGGAAACAAAAGGTTACTTATCATTTCTATGATTTTTATAATGGATTTTTTTATTCTTTCAAGAAACCTATCTTCGGGATGAAAACATCCAGACTGACTTTGGAAGCATCAACCTTCCTGGAAAAAAAGAGCATTATTGAAAATATGGAACACTACAATATTGTTAGAATCTATTGTTCTCGTGAAAGGCGTCTTTATCTCCCATACTATGTTCATGATAAGATACTTGTTACAGAGGTGGCCAAAAACTATAGTTTTTTGATACATTTATTTCATGATAAAAGAAAGAAACAATTTATTCCTTTATCGTGGAAAGTTGGAGAAATTCAGTTAAGCAATATTTCAAAAATCAATGAATTTACAGTACACTTCGATCAATATAATTTAAAATTTGTAGAAGAATCAAGGGGTTCGACCCCAATCACTTTTTCATGGACCATATGACATCTATTGGTTTCATTATATCACTTGCTTGACTCCTATATTGCAATATTTTTCTTCTAACCAACCCTTAGTTCTCCTAAACTTGGCAACAACATTCTCATACAACCTTACTGCAACAGCTCTCAGACGAGAGGGGACTTTTATCTCTTCTAGCTTATTCCAAAGGTTGGTCTTACGAACAGTGTCAAAAGCTTTCCTAAAGTCAAAGAAACAACAAAGGAGATTGGTTTTATTGTTGTGAAACTCCTTTATAATGATCCTAAGCATGATAAGGTGGTCCACAGTTGAATGATAACCTCTAAAACTGTAGTAACCCAGATTTCAAATTAACGTTTAAAATTTCTATTCGATTTCTGTAATTTCTATAAGTCTTTAAAGAAGTAAATATTCATAATTTACAATCTATCTCCATACTTACGTAATAAAATTTGGCGATAGGTACTAAATTTAAGTAAACAAATCATAAATTTGAGTTTAAATACCTCGCTYTGATGCTATCCGCAGAAGCTTGCTCCCTTCGCTTGAACCTATCCGCAACAACTTGCTTCTTAAGACACCCCAAAACCAGCCACCCTACCGACTAGTACGCCTAGCCCTAGGACATCAATGGACGTCCTAGCCCTCCGAGCCCAAAACCTCTTCAGCCCCGGTGCACTGTAAATCCCACTGTCAACTAAGTCTGTCCCAATGCTTCAAAATCTCCTCTCCCGTAGAATGCATGAATAATGATCCCTCCCTCATACTCCTTCTCCTTCCCTTATGCCTCCTTCACCGCCCTCGCACAATCACCCCTCCACCAAACACCTTATC
>ML803948.1:137421-147690 GCA_009831015.1 Picea engelmannii
CTAGCAGGCAACTGACAGTCCTCATCACATGACCTGGGGAGCGTGAACCAGCACCGTCCTCCCAGGACTTTAGGTTTCGGAGGATACACGGTGGGAAATGCCTCCACCCCTCCTAATCAGATCTAGGGTCCACCCCTACGATGGCCCACCCTATAATGGAGGATACATGGTGGGAAATGCCTCCACCCCTCCTAATCAGAACTAGGGTCAACACCCTACAATGGAATTTATAGTGACACTGTGTTGCTGGAGGTTTTGTCATCGTTTATTTGTTTTTGGGTAGTGTCGTAAGGAGCAAGCTGTTGCGGATAGGTTCAAGCGAAGGGAGCGGCAGCATCAGAGCGAGGTATTTAAATTGTTATGTAAATTATGTAAATTGTTATGTAAATTGTTATGTAAATTGTTATTTTATTATTGAAATATGGGAGTGTATATGCTAGATTAAGTGAATTTTGAGTAAATTTCAAATTTATTGTTCCGTTTTAATTCAATGGTAGTTTAAATTAAATGACGGTCACTACAAAAACCAACCTAATCTTTAACTCTTTTTCATGGATTTCTACCCATATGCTTATCTTATTTTCTAAAATACTTCCATATAGCTTGGATAAAATGGGGCTAATCATAATGTTCCTATAATTAGAGGGATGTTTTTAATATCCACTTTTAAAAATATGTACAATGAGGCTTTGAGTCCAAGGTTTAGGGAAGCCCTGCTTGACTGCTAAATTGAAGAGCTTGTGTATGTGAGGGATCAAAATAATCCTTCTAATTTTTAATATTTCATATTGGTAACCCTCAATGTCATTATCTTTCCCATTTGTAAGTCACTGAACCCCAAACTTTATGTCTTTTACAGGAAAAAAAAAAAAAAATCATCTTCTGTAGAAACTTTTGGAATTTTCTCTAGGACATTATGGGATTAGTAAATATTTTTAAGGTAGGAATTCCAGTTTGTCAAGGGAATCATAACATTTTCTTTAGTTTTATGAGTAAAAATATTCCTCCAAAATTTCTTTAGATATAACTTAGAAAGGTGCAAAAAATTCTCTTGCTTTCTATTTATATAGTCCCCTTTTTTTTTCCTTTTAATTAGGGCTTTGTATCATCTTATCATATTTCAAAGACTCGTTACAGGCATCTCTAATGGATTTTCTATCAAGTTTACACTTGTTATCATACCAAGGTTTGGCAATTTTATTCTTGTTTTTACACCATACTTCAATATAGAATTGTTTTATGGAGGTATAGAGGATTATTGTAAAATTATGATAGATGTATTCAATATTGTTTTTATATTATAGAAGATTTAATTTAGTGTTTAAGAGATCAACTTTATTTTTTCAAAAAGTAGATGCCCTTGGTTACCAGAGTTATCCTCAAGGGGTTTTTAGTGCATAGTAAGGTTTAGATTTAGGGTTAAAGGTCCATGATCATATTCAATCTCATGGTTGTTTAAAAGGTAAAAATTTACTATTTGGTTGTAAATAGGGATATCGGATATCATATAATCCACAACACTACTACCTAGCCCATGAATACAAGTCATTTGGTTAGATTTTGGCCACTTCATTAGTCCATTACAAATGATTATATCTTGAGAACCACAAATACTGATTAGCTTAGTACAATATAAATTCTCGATCAAGTCTTTAAAATTTCTCTTTATCTATTAGCTAAAACAAGGTCCTCATCTAGCCAGAGAGGATTAGGGTTGGAATCATTGCTTAAGATAATAGCTTGATTAGTTGCAATTCTATCATTAAAGTCTCCTAGCGGGAGGATGTACCACCTTCATGTTTCAGACTGTAAATATCTTGTTCTAATATTTTCTAAGGACAATTTTTATCGAGATTGTTTTCTATATAAAAGGTAGAATTAATAGGAAAAAAATAACAAGTTGCTATATACATATTATAAGCATTGATATCTAAAATCTCCACCCAAATGAACTGATTGAAAGGATTTTTTTTATGAAAACAAATATGAGGAGAAAATGTGTGTTCTTATATAACAAGCTATGCCTCCAACTCCTCTACAAGAGGATTTCTTGTTCCCTGTTGACCACAATATAAATCCATCTATGTTAGGGACCTTATATTCATCATGCTCCCAAGTTTCAACTAGAAATATAATATCAATTTCACTCGGAATCCAACTTAATATAGGCCCTTTGTTCCAAGGAAAGCCCCAACAGTTCCAATAAAGGATTTGAAGTGTCTCAAATTGCTATTTATTGTTATCCTTTTGGTCTTTATCCCTAATAATAGATTTTCAGTTCCTATTTATTTCTCATTTCCTTCCTTTCTGGCTTCCTTTACCTTTTGAAACTCCTTTCATAATTTAGCTTGATCTTTTGGAATGAGGTCTTCATTTATAAATGTTTCACTCCCTTTTAAGCTCGAAGTTTTACTAAGTATGTTATATTTATAGGCATTAGAGCTTACCATAACCCAAATCAACCTATCTTTATTTTCAATTATTTTTGCCAATCTTTTTTCTTCTATAAGGACAATTGTTTCAATTTGTGATTTATTTTTTAATTGTTCCTTGACTATTGCTAATCTTTTTGTTCTTTTATACCAAAAATTATGAGGTTCAAGGCTCTTTTGTTAAGCTCATGGTCTAACTCTATGAGCTTATTCATTTCCTCTTTGATAGTTTTGATATCAAATTTGTGTTCCACGTTACTAAGGGCCAAATTGTTAATTCTCTTGTCTTCTAGCTTTTTAATCTTGTCCCTAAGATTATTATTTTCATCCACCTCTTCTTCCTTAGTTGATTGTTTTTGTTCTTGGTTGGTTTTTTCTATTTCTTGTAATCTAGTCTCCATTTTATTTAGTTGAGTCTCAAACAAAAGGGTCAGATCTGAAGAAAAGAGGTAAGATCTGGGAGCTTCATGCCCTGATAAAAGTGAAAGTGAGACTAAAGAGGTAAGCCATGTAAGCTTTGTGGTCTATAGAAGTAAGATAAGTGGAAATTTTTGTTTCTAGAGGATGAATATAGGTATTTTTGATAAGATTTTTCCTGGCTTGAAAATTAGGGCACTAATAGAAGAAAGAAGATTTGATATGAGTAGATATGATAAGAATAGTGAAAGATATGTTATACCTATGCATAGAGAGAATGTTTGGACTAACAAATGGATGCAGGACCCTAGAAATAATTTGTTGCAGGTTAGCTACCATGATCCTATCGTGTAGTACAAGAGAGGTTGAGGATCATTTAAAAGAAAGGGAGGATTAACCCTTTGTTATAGTTGTAGAAAACTAGGACATCTTTCTAAGGAATGCCCTGGAAGAAGACCTAGTTGCCTCTATTGCAAATCTATGGACCATGAAGTATTGGATTGCCCTAGAATGATTTCTAAGGTTGAAATGATGAATATGAGACAAGAAGACCACGAGAAAGGTCAAGCAACTGAGATTATGGAAGAACCCCAGAAAGAATCAGAAAAAGTATTGCTACAAATGAAAGAAAACTTGAATGACCACCGACATATCAGATTATCAGAGATCTTCAAAGAAAAAGAGTGCATTGAAACAAGAATAGGAGACTTCGACATTGACTGTGTTCTGGATGAGGAAACACAGGTGAATATCATGACAGAAATAACTTGGGAACTTTTAGGGGAGCCTGCTATGATCCCTTCATTGGGAAGAATAGGATTATTCAGAGGAAAACTTATAACCCTATGTGGAATACTTACCCAGATATCTATGAGTGCTCATGGAACTTCGACAGAGGAATAATTTGAAGTTGTTAAGTTTATTGAGAACATCGCTCCATTTGCTATGTTACTAGGAAAACCTTGGATTGAAGGACATCAGGCCACAAGGAAAGGAGAAGAAGTCTTAGAACAAAAGAAGCAATAGTTGAAAGATTTCATGACTAGGAGGATCACACACTTGATTGAAGAACATGAGAACCGAGCGAAGATATTTAAAACCAGAGATAAAGAACACTAGAAGAGATAAAGAAGATTGAAGTACCTATTCTAGATACAAATGAAGTATTACCCCTGATTTCTAGGCAAGAACCTCAACAACGCGAAGTTACTCTACCAAAAGAAGATAAGAATCAGAATGGAAAAAGGAATTTTGAGACGAAGCTCACCGGAAAGAAGGCTAGAAAACTAAGTAAGAAGAGAGCTAAGATCAAAAAGTTACAGAAGGTTCCAGAGGGAACTTCGTAGAAGGAAAATTAGCAAAATTGGAACTTCGTTGGGATATCAAAACTGCGTCACATGGCACTTCGCCATGGCGAAGCAATATAGCCTTTGGGAACAGTATAACCATTAGACCGATGACCCAAATGGGTAGAAAGGCATTTATGGTCAGAAATTTTTCCACCAGACCATTGGGACTGTTCCATAACGGACATAATTGAGTTAATGAAGGCTTATCACCCATTGCAAGAGATTTGTTGCTAAGTTATCTATTTATCCCGTCGCGCCATGCAACGAGAACACTTTTTCCAACTGTGACTATCTAAGCCCACATAATAGTTCATTTTATATAGTGATCATCACGCTATTGCCATCCATCCCATTGCATTGAGCAGTTACTCTTCGAACCAGAGATATTCAACCATGAGTGTGTATGTCTGAAGAACTTAGTGCACTTGAAGAGTCTATGAAGGAAGTACTCATCGACCTCATGACTGAGAAAGTCATGTATGAAAGAGTGATGTCTGTCGTTGTACTAGCATCGTCGACTAGAGGAGTGCAATCCTCTCTGTCGATTGCTCACGGAGCTGGACCATCCCTACCATCAGCGGAAAAGACAACCAAACAAAGAGATGACCTAGCAAATGCGAAGCTGATCCCAACCATATTTCCCGACTACATCCTGCCTCTGGCTGGGGTGGTGAATCATGATAGTGTGCCAAGAGATTTTGAGTACACCATGGTTACTGCATACCTCCCGAAGGGGATACGTGTAGTTCGAGCGTAGACAGACAAGATCACAGTGTTGAAGTTCAATGACTTCAACCTCAGAGATCGCAAGAACTATAGTATGCTCACCCCATATAAATACCTGACCAGGACGAAGGGGAAGAACTCAAAGATAATCCCCCAGCCATGGATGATGAACCTCATGTAATCCACCCTGTTAAATGCAATGAAAATTACACACTTCGGAAGGCACCGGGAAGTCAATGCCTATGTCAAGATACTCCTTTCATTTTACCATGGTAGATACTTATGGCTAGACCATTGTACCATGGTTGATCTGAAGTTGATCCATAGGATCACCAAATTAAGTATGCAAGGACCCAACCCGCAGGAGTTCTATCCAGGAAAATCCACAGATTGCGCACTAGCACAGAAGATCAAGGATACATATGACGATGTTGAAAAGGGGACGTAAGGCTACAAGGTAGCCTCCATCCAAAATGGCAAAGTGCACCTATCCTACTAGTTAATAGACAAAAAGTTAGAAAGGAATAATTGACCCACACAGGTCACAGGCTTTGTCGTTGACCTTGCAGGGAAGTGCGTGGAAGGTCTACAGATGAACTAGTCGAAGTACCTAGTTAATCAACTGGAACTAGACTGTCGCAAAGCATAAGATCAGGGATACAAGTTTCACTTTAGTTGGCTCCTTATCCTCATCACCTTTGTTTCCTCAGAGATGCTGGAAGGTGCGACCTTCCCGTATATCGAACCGTTCGAGCCGCTTGCTGCGAAATTCACCACACTCTGGTACTCGAGTGATATGAAAAAACAGTGGCAATCGAACATTTTTTTTTACACATATTACCTTCAGATGAAGAGATCCATCGATGTTGAAACTTGCATGACTCCGAACACCCTACAGAGGTTCCGACCCCTGATGAAATTCTGTGTAGATCGGCACTTCATCTACATTACAGTGAGATCCGATGAACATAAGGAGCAACTTCAGTCGTACTACAAACTCACAGAAGAGGACCTTGAGAATATCACTAAGGACTGGTTCGCAGAGCTCTTTATCCCTGCTAACCCTGTAGAGATGTCTGACCCTAAACTGGACAACCCGAAGGCCACCCACAAAGAACATAACACACCTGGCACCAGCAGAAGGAAGAAGACTGAATAGGTCCAAGACTTAAGAAGCACCTCAGGAAAGACTGCTTTAGTATCACCTGACCAAGGGGGTGATGACGAAGTAGAAGAGATAAATGAAAAGGAGCTGAACAAAAGAAAGGCAAAGTAACACCGCCTAGAGATGAGGTTGAACCCCTGAAGAAGAGGAAGGTTTCTCCCCTGAAACCTTCTTCCTAGAAGAAATCTAGAGCCACCATGACCAAGATGAATAATTTTCTCACTATCGATTCTTTTGACTTCATCATAGCAGCCCTAAACGACGCTTCACTAGAAATCATGGAGAAACAAGAAGCTAAGAAGGAGGAAATGTGAGACAAAATTAAGGTTGACCTCTGAGGGGTACAACAGGCTCTTCAGTCCAGCCGCGTAGTGTCCAATGCGCCCCTGCCATTAGGAGAACTAGAGTTGGGATATGAGCCAACCCAACTCTGTCAACTAGCTGATGCGGTCGAAGCTCGCCTTCGTTGTGCACAAGAAGAAACAGAACAAACCACCGAAGCCTTGAAGCAAGTGCAAGGAATACTCATAGAAAAACATCGACTTGTAGAACAGGAGAAGGTTTCTCTCCATACAAAGTTTGAAAAAGAGAAAGCATAGATGAAACAAGAAAAAGAACAGTTGCTTGCAGAGAAAATCAAAGTGAAAGAAGCAGACAAAAGAGCACTCCACTCTATGATAGGATTCTAACCACGAGTAGAAGATCGAGTCACACATCAAGTAGAGAAGTTTGCAGAAGCTATCTATCAGCTACAACAACGAATAACAGACTTAGAGCTCTTCACTGTACCCGACACCCCACAGGATGTAAGGGATCAAAGAGAAGCAGTTGATCAAAGCGCAATTGAAAGAATCAAAGTCCTTACCATGGAATGCAAGAAACTGAGTGATCACAGTGCCCAGATATATGAGTGACTCACTGAGAATTCATAATTGAAGGCACTAGACTCACATCTACAGGAAGAAAAGCAGCAAGCAGAGACAATACAGGCATAGTTGAAGCCCATGTCAGCTATGGAAAGAATGAAGTGATCCCAAGAGCAGCGCACTACCCAGCAGAAGGTCCACACTATTCAGAGCGGAGTTATGGAAGTAACTCAGAGGCTCCAACTTGTACAGAATGAGGCTTACCAATTGTTCACAGATATCGAAGGTCGAGGAGCAGAACTAGAGAAAGTCATCGCTGCAACTGAACAACACCTAGAGGGACCTGTCAACAAAGCAATTATACAAAATTTCATTGAATAGGAGATCATGGAACAACAAGTCAAAGTAGCTCGATCCAAGATCGAGGCTTTTGAAGCAGAACTAGTCAGATCAGAGTGACTTGGGATGAGTCACAGGTGAGTGTTGGGGGCCTGTTGGCCCTTGACCAAGTTTTGAGGATTCTTGGTCATGCTTGACCTAATTTTGGGACTTAGACAGGATGTCGAAGGTGGAGCGCAATACAAAGAGGAGATCGCGGGATCTCGACCCCTTTTAGGGACCTTTTTGGGATTTGGGATTATGTAATGGGTATGGGATGATGGCCCATGGGTTTACCCATGATTAGGCCTATTTTGTAATGTACAAATAAGTAGCTAAGTGATGTAAGAAGAGGAGAGAGACCTAGTAGGCTGGTGTGATAAGTGATAGAGTTTGGTATATGTGATCAAGAGTTGTAAGAGATTTGTGCATACTGTGTGAGGCTTGCAAGGCTAGTGCAAGTAACTGTAAGAGACTGTGTGAAGGCTTGGTGTTGTACCCTAACTAGAAGAAAGAGGATCTGGTGGAGTGCACATAGATCTCATGTCTTTTGCAGAGTAAAACTTGGATGTTATGTGCCTGTAAGAAGTTTGACCAAAGATAATAAAGAAGAGAAGAGTTGGTGGATGTAGGCCCAGGGTGGGGGTGAACCACGTATATGTTGTGTTACTATGTTTTGTGCGATGTATTGATGTGTTTATGTGTTTACTTGCTTAGTGCTTTAATATAGATAAATGATAGATAGATTTGTTGATGCTTAGTGCTTAATAATATGGATGTATGTTAGATCTAACTTATGTACATATGCTTAGTGCTTAAATACCTTATATCTGAATGAATACTGTGATACTCTGTATTTAGAGTTTAACTGCGCTGTAACTAAGACTGGATATTGATGAATGTTAACTATTGAGTGCTCTTTTAAGTGTTAGAATCACATATTTGTGTCCCAGCTAAGATTGCAGACATATGAGTCCTGCAACCAACCTTGCCTCTACCTCAGGTGAGACTTTATCTGCTTCGCAAGTGTTATCGAAAGGGTCGATAGTTAGGATTTTGTTGGTGCATTGTTGTAGTGTTGAACCCTAGGTCTTCCCCTGTGCCAACACAAATAATGTATCTATCTTAGTGTGTTTAGATACAACTCTTATATGAAATAATTCATTCCTCTTTCTTTCATCATCATGAGATTCATTATTGGAATTTGAACTAGCATGAAGGGAATCTTTAACTTGTACTCCAACCGCTGTGATATTTCCTTCATCTCTTGAACCAAAACCAAGATCTTGTTGAACTGTAATAGTTGTCTTTGTCTTCCCCTTTCCACCGAATTGTTTCAGTCACTTCTCTGGATGTAGTTTCCAACAATGTTCATCATCGTGACCATTCTTCTTGCAATGCATGTAAGATGAATTTCCTTCTTCTCTATTTACAGTGGTAGTCTTTTTTTCCTTCCTTTTAAACTTCTTAAACTGTTTATGTGGAAGATTGGAAGGTTTCCCTGTGGGATCTTCTTAAACATGATTTCCCATGTTTTCAAGGTGAGTGGTTTGCACACAAACTTCATCAAGACTAGTGGGGTTAAACAATAGTAAAGTATGACGAATATAACTATGAAGTGTGCTAATATACTTCATTAAAGTTTCATAAGAATCCAAAGGAATGTTTAATGCAAGATATTTCTTCCTAAATTATTATGTGAAACTTTGTACAGTTTGACATTTACTTTGTCTTAAAGTTTTCCATTCCATCATTGCTTTATGTAAATAACCCAATGGATAAAATTGCTTCCTTATTGCTGATTTAAATTCTGACCACGAGGAAAGAAGATTACCACGCTTACTTATGTCCTTAAGTTTTCTCTCCCACCATACGAGAGCGGTGCCTTCCAACCAAAGAGAAGCCAATTGCACTTTAACTTCCTCTTCATCAATCTGTTGAACACACAAATATACTTCAACCTTTTGGATCCAATTATCTAGCTTTTCAGGATTAGCATCTCCATTAAACATAGGTAAAGTAAATTTTACATCAATCTTTAATAATGGTTTCTTAAAATAAATTATATGGCTAGAATCATGAGAATGATGAGAGTGCTCAGAGAAAGAAGAGCTAGAACTTGATGGTGAAGATGGAGGCTCAGGAGGGTCTCCTCTAGTCCCTTGATTCATTAAAGCATTATCATTTGTTTGTGATTCCTTTTTCTTCCCTTTATTCTTCATCCTCTTCTCATAATCTCCATACATTTGTTTGCCCATTTCTGACATGTGATTAAAGACCATATGGAATTTTTTCTCCTGTTCATCGCGCTTGTCCTCTTCGGCCATTTTCTTCCTTCGAGATGCACAGCCAACTTCGGGATTGAAAGTATTAATACTTCCTTCACCCTGCTTATGCTTGGCCCTAGTAAGAATTCACAGTCAACAATTAAGGTCAAAGATGATTGATCTGATACCAACATGATCCAGGATCTTTTCATCGATGTGAATTATTAAAGAATTGTATTAAATGAGCATAAATTGAAGTGTGCCATAAAGAAGGAATAATGAAGAGACATAAGCATCCAATCTAAACACAAAAAACTTGATAATGGAGTTCATCCCTGGTGGACTGTGTCTTTGGCTCCTGCTCTCAAATGGGTAGGCCTTTTTATTAACTCAGTAAAAGAATTCAGAAAAATACATAAGTATACCTCATTATGGAGTTAAGCTATAGAAGCTTTGCTCAGATTAGAAAACATACAACACCATTGGATTCATGGCATCAAATTTCCAAAAAATGACTGTCTCCACACCTTAATCTGAGTCTGGCACTTCTAGGCCCCTCAGAAAATTTGTCTCAGTTTTTGTGCCCTCCACCTACAATCATGACTGTCCTTTGCATCATTTTCTGTGCACTAGTACGACTTGTCGAGCACCCTGGTCTCCCCCCCCCCC
>ML803948.1:197286-208318 GCA_009831015.1 Picea engelmannii
AGCCTCCTACAAATCTTCAACCAACTCAATCTAGTCTCCTAAAGTAAGCTTTATTCTAATAAAACCGTTCATGAACTTTTACTAATACAATAGATCTATTTTGGGTGAAATTCTACAACTAAAGCAATTTTAGGATTCAAACAAATAAAGAAGAATAGACATACCTATGACATGTCATAGTGATAAACGAATATAACCTAATCATGCTCATAAAATGGTCATCCTCCATGCACTTGAACATAAACAAAAATCAATGTGAGAAAAACATACAACAATCAAAATAATAAATAAATTAACAGGTTGAATTCATTTAGTATCATAATTTATAACAGCATTTTGTGAAAGCATTAACCAAAAGAGACCCAATATAGAGATCCTCTCATGTTGACTCCCCAATGTAAAGATACAATATTTATAAACTAGTGTGGTAGATAAGCTGCTAAAGTGACTATACAAATAGCAGGTTATAGAACAAGTGGTGGTTTCATTCTCAACACTATCTCTACAACCTAACAGAGAAGTCCAAACACCTTGAATGAAGAAAACTAGAAAGAAGTCAATTGTATAAAAAATCCACCTTATTAAACAGGAACAATACCTATCAAATAGTTTGAAGATTAACCATTAAAGTTGACATTATTAAATCATGTTACCTTGTTTAAGGTATTGCACCGACAAATTTGGTGTTTGAGTTTCATGTACATTAAAATGTGGTAGAGATAAACTTTTTGATTAAGACACTTTCTAGACATTATCCACAAACTTGCAACGGGTTAAACAACTACCCAATTCAATGTTTGGTCCAATGTTTCGTCCAAAACATCAGAGATTATATAGTTTGCCACACTACTCATAAGAATTCCTAAAATAACACGCACACACTCCAATTGTAGACATTTACACACAAGAATTCCTAAAATAACACGTACACACTCCAATTGTAGACATTTACTTCACTATACCGAAATATTAAATATACATATCAATTCAAACTAATGTAAATTTTACATGATAGAAATATGAAATGTACATATCGGATCTAAACTAATGTATTTTTTTCATCGTGCAAAAATACAAAAGCGTGTAGTAATCTTAAAAATATGCTTTCAATATTATTAATAAAAAAGGAAATAATTGTACTTTGTAACATTCAGACGTATTTTATAATATTCAAGCTAAACTTCTATTTTATAATATGTTTTTTAACATATATTTTTAATACATTATTGTGATTGTCAAATCTATGTGGGTATTTAAAGAAAATTTTGAGGTTTAAAATGTGTTTTTTTTAAGAGATATAATTATAATTATGACGTATTTTATAATATTCAAGCTAAACTTCTATTTTAGAATATGTTTTTTAACATATATTTTTAATATATTAATGTGATTGTCAAATCTATGTGGGTATTTAAAGAAAATTTTGAGGTTTAAAATGTGTTTTTTTAAGAGATATAATTATAATTATGAGTTGGTCATTTTGTGGAGAATGTATATTCACAATTCACTTCTTGTACTATAATTTATGTAAATATGGTTAAGTTAAATTCAAAAGATATTTAGAAATAAAATTAATAAAAAAAACATCTAGTGATGTGACTAGAAATAAAAGTACTTTTGAGAATATGAATTACTTTTAATAAGAAATGTAGTACTCAAATAAATTACTTTTAATAAGAATTACTTTTGGACATATGAATTATTTTTAATTAAAAATGTAGCACCCTTAAAATAATTTTCATATAATAAATAATAATATAATTTTGTTTTAATATAACCTATGTGATGGACTACACAATCATTTTTTGAATTGAGGGAATATAAAATGTGACTAATTAAAAAATATTACATAGTCTATAACATGGATTGTATTCACAAAGTCAAAATAATATATGGATATATGAAAACTACATATAAACCATTTATCCATATATTAATTTAACTAATGTATTGAGCATGCGTTCCACGTATTTCTTATATTAGTTAAATTAATATATGAATATAATTTAATTGATATATGGAATGTGTGGAACTAATATATAGATACCTATATGTTAGAATGCACACGAATGGAGATCAACATGGAAACACATCAGCTATGACCTTTGGATTCATTTTCCAAGAGGTCTCTTGGACTCCAAATGATCGTTCCTATTCACTTGTGAATTTTCATATTCTTCTCAAGAGAGTAATACAAAATACCATAACCCTAACGGATTAAGTTTCCAACATTTCCCCCTTAATCCCAAGGGGTGTATGTGAGTCCAAGCAGAGAGATGAAATTTTGAAGTGGACAACTATCAATAGTTGAATATGCTCTTTGAATCTGGTGGTTTTGGGACGACCACAAACCAAATGGCTAGTAGAAGTTGGTGTCTTCTACTAAATGATGGTTTAAGGAAGACTACAAACCAAAAGGCTAGTAGACGTTGATGTATTCTACTATATGGTGGTTTAAGGAAGACCACAAACTCTAGAACTTGGATTTAAGACTCAATGGGTCCCAGAATTTTTTTTAACTTATCTAGAGGTTGATATCTTCTACTAATTAGAAGTGCTCTCATATGGTGGTTTAAAGATGACCACAAACTATTTTCTAGCAGAAGTTATAAATATTCTATTAAATGGTGGTTTAAGGAACACCACAAACCAAATCATGTTGATGGAATATGGTTCTAACATTGGCTCAGTTGTTCTTGCTCGATTGATAGCACTTCAAAACTTGAACTGACTATCAATCATTAATATTGTTCTTGATGTTTCAATACTAGAGAATGAATTTTTTAGTATGACTGATATATCTTCTTGGTTGTTTATGACCATTGTCAATAAGTAATCCAACCATAGTGACATTTTACTCTTGCAAGTTTCCTACATTTGGAACATTTGTCTAAAGGATGATTATGCTTTCTAAAATGCTCACAAGGATGAAGATCAAAACATTGACCTCCATGTGGCGAACTCAATGACAATGTTGCCATTTAGGAATCTGATCTTGAATTGGAGAAGGTGAAGATGCATTTTCTTGAACAAATACAACACCCTAGAACTAGATTGGATTGGAATAATCTAGAGTGTGATAGGTCACTTCTATTTTGTCTCCAATACTTGTTCTTCACTTGTTGTTGATGTTTTCTTTCAAAGTTCTAATGACGAAATTGGAAAGTGAAAGAAGAACTCGCCTATGACAAGCTTCATCTTCATTTGAATCTACTTCTAAAGTGACATCACATATTTGATCATGTTCTATTTGCCGATAATAATCATTATCAAATTCAAAAAGAGAATTGTTCTGAACAAAGACTAGTTCACAATGTTGATTCTTTTGTTGTATTTCATCTTATTGGATTTGCGATCAAGATGGAGAAATTCAATTTTGTCCTGTGAATCTTGTAAGAAGGTTAGGACATTAGTGAGAGTTTCTTTGTCAATTGTGACCACGTTGTCGAAAATAGAGAGTATTCAAGTATTCAATAAGTTTAATAATTCATCAATTTGATCCATTTAAAGACTGACTTAAACGTCAAAGGGTTTTTTGCAAATCCTCTCTTTAACGATCAAAATCAACAATTCAAACTCAACAAATGGAGGGTGTCAAATTCTACTGAAAATGCACACATTACAATGTAATTCAACTTGGAAATCTAAAATACTAAATCACAGTGAATTTTTAAAATTCTGTAAAGTAGCTAGGTTGGTTGAATTTCCAAGCTCAATGTTGGTTGTGGAGCTTGATTATCTTCCTGATTAAGAGGTCTTTGTTTTCAGTCGTTTTTATACCCCATGAAGACCATACACCCCATAAGACTATACACCCCTCCATGTGGGGGGGCTCATCCCCCAAGCTGGGGGTTTGGGGGCGAAGCCCCTGAAGGAAAAATTTCCTTGTAAATGTATATTGTAATTTCATAGTCATTCTTGACCATTCTTCTTTAAGTCATAGATCCGACAATAGAGATTATGTTAGGGTTTTGTGCCCTAGAAGGAAACTCTCTTTATTTTGTATGAGGCCATTTGTATTGCGGTTGTGTATTGTATTGCACGTATTCTAAGAGAGGAGACTATGAGAGAAAGAAGAGGAAGTTACAATAGATGTGTTATAGGTTGTATCCCTTCATTTTGTTGGATAATAAAAATGAAGGACCTGGCAATTTCTCTGGTGGACGTAGCCCACACTGGGTGAACCACGTATATATGTGTCTCTATTGCATTGTGTATCTTATGTGTTTTATTTCCTCATTTCTCTTATTTTATTACTGCATGATCTTGTTTTTCTAACAACTGGTATCAGAGAAAAAGGTAACTCCCAGGAAAGAAAGAGGGTTCATGGTTCGAGTGGGAGCAATGGCGGAAGAAGGAAAGTTTAGGGTCGAGAAATTTAATGGCAAAAACTTCCAGTTGTGGAAGATGCAAATGGAAGATTATCTATATTAGAAGGATCCTTACATACCATTGAACGAAAAAGCAAAGAAGCCGACAAGTATGAAGGATGAAGAATGGGATATTCTTGACAAAAAGGAACTGGGAACAATACGATTGTGCCTGGCAGCGACGATGGCTTTTAAAATTTCAAGCAAAAAGACAATGGAAGATCTGATGAAGAAATTGGCTTCACTGTATGAAAAACCCCCAGCCTCCAACAAGGTATTTTTAATGAAGCGTTTGTTTAATATGAATATGTCAAATCTCTCAGGGGTGTAGACCGATTGGCAAGTGTTGTGTAAATGGAAGGAAATGTAAAAAGGAGGTCTCAAGTTCGATTCTCACCCCGATTTATCCGGAGACGTGCTTGCGGGCGGTGTGATTCTCCCTAGGGGTTATAAGGCATCCGACAAGATTCGACCCTGTGTCACGTGAGTATGATACCGCCACCGTTACAGATTCCCCTAGTTACAAAATTTTTTTATGAAGATGTCAAAAGGTGGGTCTGTTACTGACCATTTAAATGAGTTTAACACAGTCACTAGTCAGTTAAGCTCTGTAAAAGTGAGATTTGATGATGAGATTAGGGCTCTTTTGATTCTATGTTCATTTCTAGAAAGATGAAATAGCTTGGTCATGTATGTAAGTAACTTTGTCTTTGGTTCAAACATCTTAAAGTTTGATGATGTTGTTGGTGTTATCCTTAGCGAGGAAATGCCAAGAAAAAGAACAAGTGAGACATCAGGTAATTCTTTGACTGTGGAAACATGGGTAGACAAAGGGAAAGAGGAAGGAGTCCAGGGAAGCGTGGGAAGTCTAGGAAGGGAAGATCCAAATCCAGACTGGGAAAGATAGAGTGTTGGAATTGTGGGAAGGAAGGACATCTGAAGAAAGAATGCAAAGCTCCAAAGAAACTAAGAGATGGAAAATGAGAGAAAGATCAGGGAGCAAATGTAACAGGTGATGTGTTACAAGATGTTTTGATTCTTTCTGTAGATAATATTTTCGAGTCTTGGGTAGTAGATTCATGGGCTTCATTTCATGCCACACCCCATAGGAAATTTTTTCTAGATTATGTTCAAGGTGATTTTGGACAGGTTCATTTGGGTGATGATGAGCCATGCAAAATTGTTGGAATGGAAAAGGTACAAATAAATAAAAAGAATGGAAACTAATGGTTGTTGAAATAAGTAAGACATGTTTCAGATCTAAGGAGAAATATGATTTCAACTAGGCAGTTCACAAGTGAAGGATGCATATCTATATTTACAGATAAGGCGTGGAAGGTCACCAAAGGATCACTGGTGATAGAAAAAGGAGAGAAGGTAGGTACATTGTATTTATGTACTGCTAATATTGACTCTTCTATCTATTTAACTTCACCAGGAGTGGATACAACACTGTGAAATCATAAACTTGGATACATGAGTGAGAAGGGGATGCAAATACTTCACAAAATAAATTTGTTGATATTAAACAAATTGATTTGGATTTCTATGAGAACTATGTTTATGGAAAACATAAGAGACTCAGATTTATTAGAGTTGGAAAGGTAAAGAAGAATGAAAAGTTAGATCTTGTGCATACTTATGTATGAAGATCAACTCAGGTATCATCTTTTGGTGGCTCTCATTATTATGTTACTTTTATTGATGATGCAACTAGAAAAACTCGAGTTTATTGCATTCGAAAAAAATATGATGTTTTTGATACTTTTAAGAAATGGAAAGATTTGGTTGTGAATGAGACATGAAAAAGGTTGAAGTGTCTCTGATCAGAAAATGGAGGTGAATACTGCAGTAAGGTGTTTGATGATTATTGTTCATACCATGGAATTCATAGAGAGAAGACAGTTTCAGTAACACCATAAGAAAATGGTGTGTCAAAAAGGATGAACAGGACCATCATGGAGCGTGGAAGGAGTATGAGATTTCATGAAGGGTTGCGCTTACAGTTTTGGGAAGATGTTGTAGATAATGTTGTTTACTTGATCAACAAAGGACCTTCAAGTTCTTTGTATGGTGGTATTCCAGAGGAGTCATGGACAGGTTAAAAGGTAAAATATTCATTTTTGAGGACTTTCGGTTGTGAAGCATTTGTCCATATTGATAAAGAAAATAGAACAAAGCTTGAAGAAAAATCCAAGAAGTGTACCTTTATTGGATATGGTGTTAATGAATTTGGTTATGTCTTATGACATTATGAAAATCACAAAATCATTAGGAGTAGAGATGTCATATTCAATGAGAAGGTCATGTATAAAAATCTGTTGTAGAGAAGGAAACATGAATAAAAAAAACCATAATACACAGTTCTTGATGAGATCACTGAAAAAGAAATTCCAAAGGTACCAGAAAATCAAAATGTACAACAAAAGGAGCAATGGTACCTCAAACTCCTGCAAATGTTGTTAGAATATGTACCAGGTTAAGTAGACCCCCTGAACGATACTCTCCTTCATTGTATTATTTATTGTTGACTGATTCTAGTGAACCAAAAAGTTATGAAGAGGCAATGCAGGTAGACACTAAAAGGAAGTGGGAGCAAGGAATGAAAGAGGAAATGGGTTCCTTGGTAAATAACTGGACTTGGGACTTGGTTCAGTTGCCTGTGGGAAAAAGAGAATTGTAGGATAAATGGGTTTACAGGTTGAAGGAAGAAGATGGAGGCAAAAAGCGGTACAAGGATAGATTTGTTCTAAAGGGGTTTGCACAAAAGAAAGACATAGATTTTGATGAAATATTTTCTCTTGTTATTAAAATGACTTCAATTAGGACTATTTTAAGTCTTGTAGCAGTAGAAGATTTTTATCTTGAACAGTTAGATGTAAAAACAACTTTTTTCCATGAGGATTTGGATGAATAGATTTATATTCAACAACCACAGGGGTATGAGGTCAAAGGGAAGGAAAATTTGGTATGTAGGTTGAATAAGAGATTGTATGGCCTAAAGCAAGCTCCAAGGCAATGGTATTTGAAGTTTGACAGGTTTATGAAAGAACAAGGTTATAGTAGATGTCATTCTGACTGTGTTTATTTTAAAAGGCTAGAAAATGGAAGCTATATTATCTTGCTATTGTATGTAGATGAAATGCTTGTTATAGGGTCTAATATGAAGGATATAAATGTTCTCAATAAGAAATTATCTAATTCATTTGCGATGAAGGATTTGGGTACTGCAAAGAAAATCCTTAGTATGAGAATAATAAGAGACAAGAAAAATCGCAAATTGACATTGTCGTGAGTACATAGAGAAAGTGTTGGAGAGGTTTAAAATGAAGAATGAAAAACTAGTTAGTACACCTTTGGCCATCCATTTCAAATTAACCAAGGAAACGTGTCCCAAGACACATGAGGAGATAGAATACATGTCCAAGGTCCCTTATTCATCAACAATTGGCAGCTTGATGTATGCAATGATTTGCACAAGACATGATATTGAACATGCAGTGGGAGTTGTGAGAAGGTATATGAATAATCCAAATAAAGAACATTGGGAGGCGGTAAAGTTGATTCTCAGGTATTTGAGAGGTACTGCTACTCATGCATTATGTTTTGGAGATTCATACATTATTCTACAAGGATATGTTGATTCAGACATGACAGGTGATAAACATAGTAGGATGAGCACCACAAGGTATGTTTTTACTGTAGGTGGAACAATAGTAAGTTGGAATTTGAAACTGCAAAAGGTTCTTTCACTTTCAACAACAAAGGCAGAGTATGTTGCTGCTACAAAGGTAGTACATAGATGATTTGGTTATAG
Organism: Picea engelmannii; assembly: GCA_009831015.1. NCBI lineage: Eukaryota > Viridiplantae > Streptophyta > Pinopsida > Pinales > Pinaceae > Picea > Picea engelmannii. The sequence goes on from ML803948.1 coordinate 205,474, forward strand.
AGGTTTATGGAGGAATTGGGAAAGAAGTAGGAGAATAGAAGGTTGTATTGTGACAACAAGAGTGCCATTCATATTGCAAAGAACTCAACCTTCCATTACGAGACTAAACATATACAACTCAGGTACCATTTCATAAGGTCAATTTTGGAAGATGGACAACTGAAGTTGGAAAATATACATACTATCTAGAATCCTGCAGACATATTAACAAAGGTAGTAATCATAGAGAAGATGAATTCTTACTCAGTCTCATTTTGTCTTCATGTATGAAGGAGGAGATGATAAATTTTCCAGGTCCAAGAAAGATCATAGTCCAAAAGATACAACATCGGTGGATTTGTTGCGATCAATCTCCAAGTGGGAGATTGTTGGTTGTGGAGCTTGATTATCTTCCTAATTCATAGGTTTTTGTTTTAAGCCATGTTTATACCCCATGAAGACTGTACACCCAGGAATAATTTACACCCCTCCACTCGGGGGGGGGTTGCAGGGGAGGCTTGCCCCCCCTGCAGGGTTCGGGGGCCAGTGGGCCCCCGACGAGGGTTCAGGGGTAGCATCCCCCGATGGAAAAATTTCCTTGTAAATGTATATTGTGATTTCATAGTCAATATTGTACATTCATCATTAAGTCGTAGATCTGACGGTAGATATTATGTTAGGTTTTTTTTCCCTAGAAGGAAACTCTCTTTCTTTTTATGAGGCCATTTGTATTGCGACTGTGTATTGTATTGCACGTATTTTGAGAGAGGATATTGTGAGAGAAAGAAGAGGAAGTTACAATGGGTGTGTTGTAGATTGTATCTCTTCATTTTGTTGGATAATAAAAAGTAAGGACCTAAAAATTTCTCTGGTGGACGTAGCCCACACTGGGTGAACGACGTATATCTGTGTCTCTATTGTATTGTGTATCTTTTGTGTTTTATTTCCTCATTTGAATTATTTTATTGCTCCACGATCCTATTTTTCTAACACTATGAAACGAGATCAAACATTTAAACAACATAATATTCTCAATATGTATCTTCTTTGGTGATTATTAAACATAAAATAAATGTTAAAAAAACTACTTGAGGCTTTGAATGGTTCAAGACTCAGTGTAATGCCTCCAAGAAGCTATGCAAATTATAAAGTGGCAAATAGAAGGTTTCAAATTATGTTGAGGATTCGATGTGCTAAAAGAAACAAATTGGATGGTTTTAGAACTGGATACGATGTAGCCTTTGGCAACCTATCATTGAATATGATAAACCCCTGAACCCTAAGTGCCTACAACCAAAAATATCACATCCATTCCTAAACAATTAAAGGAATTATTCTTTTGATCTATGCAACATGCATATCTCATAAACACAATATTGAAGTTTAAGCTACTCATTCCTGAGCTGACCAAATCCCTATCTAAATCCCTGGGGTTACTTGCTTCAGAGAAATCTTGCCTTTGAACTCATGGAATTTCTACCACTAGATCCATATTCCATAATACAAGTATAAATTTGTTAAGGTTGATAAGCATGGTCCATACGTCAATTAAAGGGATATTGTTGATGTCATTGGAGTTGTTCAGGGTTTATCAATGTTGGAAACTTGGTCAATATTGAGAGGGGGGGGTTGAATCAGTATTGGTTAATTGTTTAAACTTTTAATAATTTTAACTTATTAACAACAATTGATCAACAAAAATAAACTTGAATATAAAATCAATACAATAATACAAGTTACAATAATGACTGGGAGACACCAATCTCCTTGTTTAGGGCTTCAACCCTAGGAAACACCAACTCCCTTGTTTTAGGGAACCAACCCTAGGAAGCACCAACTCCCTTATTTTATGGCACTAACCCTAGGAAGCATCAATTCCGTTGTTTTAGGGAACCAACCCTAGGAAGCACCAAATCCTTTGTTTAGGGCACCAAAACTAGGAAGCATCAACTTATTGTCTTCAAACTTTAATCACTAAAGGACATTATGTTGGCAAATGTTTGACGGGTAGCGTATGCTTGTCATTGATGGCAAGTACAACAGTGAAGATGGCTGGATCAGAGTGTGCATGTGAAGACTCTACAGAGGTGCAGAAGTCCAAGAATCCCTTGGGGATTCGGAAGTGAAAGCTCAGGAGGAACAACGTCGAGGAGAACGCGCACAACAAAGATCAAGATACAGGAGTTCGCAAAGGAGAAGGAAGACAAAGGTCGAGGCCATTAAGAACTTGTAATTCTCCCAAGGTTGGGAGGAAAGTGTGCAAAGCTTAGGAGGGGGCACAGCCGCCGTTAGATCGGCTGAAGAAGAAGATATGGACCGTTGGTTTCTACGTCTAGGAGGAGCTCAGGAGAAGCCTATAGAAGGGAGAGATTGAGAGCCGTTGGATCTCATTCAGAAATCCCGTCAGCTGTCAGATCGGACAGGAGCTGAACGAGGTTTACCATCAGGAAAAGCCAAGGTGAAATCCTGAAAGGAGGGTTGACCCATTGGGGTTTCGCATATCGGGAATCCCGTGAGCCAATGCATTGCGGCATTGGAAAGTTCGAAACCCCGATGAGGAGGTTTGGCTGCGGTCATATAGGGGGAGGTCACATGGACCACTAGCTCAGCCAGAGGGATAATTGAAGTTATAGGTGTCAAATCTGAGCACAGGGTCCGACCACCGTTGGATCGAGGAAAACCTGCACGATATTTAAAAAGTGTAAGGAGTAGAGGGCTCACAAATCCCGGAATCAGGAGGACTGTCCATCTTAGCGGGTTATGTGGATCGTTGATTCGACTCCCTGTCAGGGTTTCGAGGATCGAGAGTTGGAGATGTCAAAGAATATTGACATCAAGAATCCTAAAATCGCGATGTGTGAAATCC
>ML803948.1:218804-233382 GCA_009831015.1 Picea engelmannii
CCCCCCCCCCCCCCCTCTCAGTTGTCCAACACATTTGTCCTTCCTTGCTCCACCCTCACTTCATAAGTACCTTTGAATTTCTTCCTTGAACTCTGTACTTGTTTATGATCTTATGATGTAAACCACATAGACACCTTCCTTTCACCTTGTTTGTCTTTTTATATACTTTTCAAAATGTGTAAGGTTGAACCATTGTGTCTTTTAGTAATGAAAAATTGCACCCCTTCATTTAATTAACACAAATGGTGATTTGATTAATTTATTTTCATAAAAAAAATAGACATTGATTTCGTATGTAGATTCTGGAGTGCTAGAAATAAATTTTACAATTCTACGACATGGGTTTTCTGTAGAGCATGCCCAATTATCCGACATGCAATTATTTTCCCCAGAACATGTGTGAGGTGATTGGTATAGATGGTTCTTTGAAAAAAACTTGCCTAAATTTTCCTTTCGTCGTCGGATGCCAGATCGACTTAAATACATTTTACCTTTTCATGAATGTCTAAATCGACCTCCACATATCTCCGTTGTTGGTGACTATTTAAACTCAACTTGTAAACATTTTACTTGATGGTGGATATTAAAATCAGTTCCCTCTCAGTTGCTAGTCACTAAAGATTCAAATTGGTCTTCACACTTTTTCGTATTTGCTTCCTCGTTCGATTGACAAACATATTTTTTGTTGACTCAACTAGGAGAATTTTTGACTTGAGTATTTTGATTCTGGTCCACCCAACTTGCTTCATCCTTGACCCGACTTGTATTTCCCAATTTAATTTTTCTTCGACTTCGACCTTTAGGTTACTTCTTTCTTGGACCGACTTGACTTAGAAGAAAACTAACTTATGTAATTTGACTTTGTTCGTCCTGAATTGCCTCAGTTTCGACTTTGACTTCATCTTCTATCTTCAACTTCTTCGATTTCAACTTCTTCTACTTATCCAAATTTGACCTTCCACTTCTTCTACTTATTTGACTTTGACTTTCGACCTCTTCGATTTTGACCCTTGATTTATTTGAATTCAACTTTTGACATTTTCAACTTCTTCAACTTCAACTACTTGCTGATATGTTTATACCAAGCTTCTTGATATCTACTACATTTTACTGATGTTGTTTGTGGATCCTCATTATCTTCCTATTTCATAGGTCTTTGTTTTCAGCCGTCTTTATACCCCATGAAGACTGTACACCTCAAAATACTATACATCCCTCCATGCAAGGGAGTTGCAGGGGGGGCTTGCCCCCACTGTGGGGTTCAGGGGGCTCATCCCCCCTGCTGGGGGGTTCAAGGGCAGGCAGGGCTTTGGGTGAGAAGCCCCCGAAGGAAAAATTGCCTTGTAAATGTATATTGTAATTTTACAGTAAATCTGGACTGTTCATTATGAGGTAGCAGATATGACGGTAGAAGTTATGTTAAGGTTTTTTTCCCTAGAAGGAAACCCTCTTTTATGAGGGAATTGTATTGTGGTTATGTATCATTGTGAATATTGTATTTTGAGAGAGGATATTGTGAGAGAAAGAAGAGGAAGTTACAACGGGTGTGTTGTAGGTTGTATCCCTTCATTTGTTGGATAATAATAAAGGAAGGGCTTGACAATTTATCTGGTGGACGTAGCCCACACTGGGTGAACCACATATATCTATGTCTTTATTGTATTGTGTATCTTCTATGTTTTATTTCCACATTTATCTTATTTTATTGCACCGTGATCCATTTTTTCTAACAAGTGGTATCAGAGAGAAAGGTAACTCGCAGGAAAAGAGGGTTCTTGGTTTGAGTGGGAGCAATGGAGGAAGATGGAAAGTTTAGGGTCGATAAATTTAACGAATGAAACTACGAGTTATGGAATATGTAGATGGAAGATTATTTATATTAGAAGGATCTCTTCCTAACATTAGGTGGAATAACAAAGAATATGATGACCATTAAGGACGAAGAATGAGAGGTTCTTGACAGAAAGGCACTAGGAACGATACGTCTGATCCTCACAACGTCAATGGATTTCAATGTTTTGAAAGAAAAGACATCGAAGGAGTTAATGGATGCATTGGCTAAAATGTATGAAAAACCCTCAACGTCCAATAAGGTATTTCTAATGAACAGATTATTTGATATGAGGATGTCAAAAGGTGGGTTTGTTGCAAATCATTCAAATGAATTTAATACAGTTACTAATCAACTAAGTTATGTAAATGTGGACTTTGAAGATGAGGTTAGGGCTCTTCTAATCTTATGCTCATTGCAAGAAAGTTGAAATGAATTGGTCATGGATGTAAGTAACTCTGTCTCTCGTTCAAACACATTAAAATTTGATGATGTTTTCGGTGTTATCCATAGCGAGGAAATGCGTCGGAAAAGCATAGGTGAGACATCATGTAATGCGCTGACTGTGGAGAACAAAGGACGACAAAAGGATAGAGGAAAGGGATCAAGGAACAATGGGAATTCTAGAAAGGGTAGATCCAAATCTAGACTGGGAAAGATAGAGTGATGGAATTATGGGAAGAAAGGACATCTGAAGAAAGAATGCAGAGCTCCAAAGAATCAAAGAGATGGACAACATGAGAAAAATAAGGAAACAAATTTAACAGGTGATGTGTGACAAGATGATTTGATAATTTCTGTAGATAGTATTTCTGAGTCTTGGGTAGTAGATTCAGGGGCCTCATTTCATACCACACCCCATAGGAAACATTTTCTAGATTATGTTTAAGGTGATTTTGGACAGGTTCATTTGGGTGATGATGCACCATGCAAAATTGTAGGAATGGGTAAGGTAAAGATAAAGAAAAATAATGGAATCCAATGGTTATTGAAAGAGGCAAGACATGTACCAGATCTAAGGAAAAATATAATTTCAATAGGGTAGCTGGAAAGTAACAGTTTTATATCTATATTTACAGATAAGGCGTGGAACGTCACCAAAGGATCATTGGTGATAGCAAAAAAAGAGAAGGTAGGTACATTATATTTATGTACTGGTAATATTGATTCTTCTATATATTTAGATTCTACATGAGTGGATACAACACTGTGGCATCATAGGCTTGGACACATGAGTGAGAAGGGGATGCATATAATTCACTAAAGAAATTTGTTGCTAGATCTTAAATAAATTGATTTGGATTTATGTGAGCATTGTGTTTATGGAAAACAAAAGAGAGTTAGATTTCTCAGAGTTAGAAAAGAAAAGAAGAGTGAAAGGTTAGATCTTGTGCATACAGATGTATGGGGACCAACTCAGGTATAATTTCTTTTTGGCTCTCGTTATTATGTTACTTTTATTGATGATGGAACTAGAAAAACTTGGGTTTATTGCATTCGACAAAAAAATGATGTTTTTGATACTTTTAAGAAATGGAAAGCTCTGGTTGAGAATGATATAGGAAAAAGGTTGAAGTGTATCAGATCAGACAATGGAGGTGAATATTGCAGCAAGGAGTTTGATAATTACTATTCATACCATGGGATTCATAGAGAGAAGACAGTTCCAAGAACACCACAAGAAAATGGTGTGTCAAAAAGGATGAAAAAGACAATCATGGAGTGTGCAAGGACTATGAAATTGCATGCTAGTTTTCCCTTACAGTTATGGGAAGATGTTGTAGATACTTTTGTTTACTTAATAAACAGAGGACCTTCAAGCTCTTTGGATGGTGGAATTCCAGAGGAGGCATGGACAAATAAAAAGGTAAACTATTAGTTTTTGAAGACTTTTGGTTGTGAAGCATTTGTCCATATTGATAAAGAAAATAGAGCAAATATTGAGGAAAAATCCAAGAAGTGTACCTTTATTGGATACAATGTTAATGATTTTAGTTATCGCTTATGGGATTATGAAAATCACAAAATAATTAGGAGTAGAGATTTCATATTCAATGAAAAGGTTATGTACAAAGATCAGTTGTAGGGAAAGAAACAAGAAAAATTAAAACCATAATACACATTGCTTGATGAGATCACTAAAAAAGAAATTCCAATGGTACCGGAAAATCAAAATGTACAACAAAAGGAGTAACAAGTACCTCGAACTCCTGCAATGTTGTTAGAATATCTACTAGGTTAAGTAGACCCCATGAATGATACTCTCCTTCATTTTAATATTTATTGTTAACTGATTCTAGTGAACCAAAATGTTATGAAGAGGCAATGCAGGTAGACACTAAAAAGAAGTGGGAGAAAGGCATGAAAGAGGAAATGGATTCCATGGTAAATAACCGGACTTGGGATTTGGTTCAGGTGCCCGCAGGAAAAAGAGCATTGTAGAATAAATGGGTTTACAAGTTGAAGGAAGAAGATGGAGGAAAAAGGAGGTACAAGGCTAGACTTGTTGTAAATGGGTCTGCATAAAGAAAGGTATAGATTTTGATGAAATATTTTCTCCTGTTGTTAAGATGAATTCAATTAGGACTATTTTAAGTGTTGTGGCAGTAGAAGATTTTCATATTGAATAGTTAGATGTAAAAAAAACTTTTCTCCATGGGGATTTGGAGGAAGAGATTTATATGCAACAACCAAAGGGGTACAGGGTCAAAGGGAAGGAGAATTTGGTATGTATGTTGAATAAGATCTTGTATGGCCTAAACAAATCTCCAAGGCAGTGGCATTTTAAGTTCAAAAGGTTTATGACATAACAAGGTTATAGTAGATGCCATTATGATCATTGTGTTTATTTTAAAAGGCTAGAAAATGGAAGCTATATTATCTTGCTATTGTATGTAGATGACATGCTTGATGTAGAGTCTAATATGCATGATATAAATGTGCTCAAGAAGAAATTAGCTAATTCATTTGCAATGAAGGATTTGGGTGCTGCAAAGAAAATACTTGGTATGAGAATAACAAGAGACATGAAAAATCACAAATTTACATTGTCTTAGGGTGAGTACATAAAGAAGGTGTTAGAGAGGTTTAGAATGCAGAATGCAAAACTAGTTAGTACACCTTTGGCCAGACATTTCAAATTAACTAAGGAAATGTGTCCCAAGATACATGAGAATATAAAATACATGTCCAGGTGTTAGCACTGGAAGTCACCTCTGGATTGCGGTAGAGGGAAGCCCATTACCCATCAATTTATATGTCACAATGAATAAATTTAAGGGTGGTCTAATGGATGAGGCCTCAGGATTATGTCACTTTAACTCATAAAACTGGGTTGGTATGCATAAGCAGATGAGGTCTTGATCTAACTTCAGTCAGTAAGTTGTAATAAAGGTGAGTAGGGGGAATAAATTGAGGAGAATGAAGAGGTCTGATATGGACATCAAGCCTTCTAGCAGCCTAAAGAGGACAAAGTCAGAAGAAAAGATCCTCTTGGTTCAAAGTTTTAAGGAACTGAATGAAATTATCACTGAAATGAAATCAAACATACATCATAATTCAATAACAAAAACCCGACTAGATCATCCATGCCCGAGTCATTCAACGTTGGAGGGAAAAGACAACACATAAAATGATTAAAACTGGTCGTGATGTGACTGTGATCAAACCTACGTCACAAAAACATAACTACCCTCGAATGGATCCTCCATGCCCGAGTGTTCTAACACAACTATTTACAGAGATATGAAAATAATCTGACTTACATTAAATACAAAGTCTCAAATATAGATACATAACCAAAATAACCAGAGATTCATTAAAACTTTACAATACGGGAGCCTAGCTCAACCATCGACCATAAAAAAATATCAAAACTAACTATTTATACTCAGAACTACTATCTCCCACCAGAAGCATGCTCTGGTCATTGCATTTAAGGCTTAACTTCTACATTTTCTTATGTCAAGCTGCACTTGCATTCTTCTGTTAGACACAAGATCAGATCAATATGGGCTTTGCAGGAAATCCGCTGACAGGGGAACTTTGGGTTGACAGTCTGTCTCCACAACCAATTCTTCCATGCTTTCCATTTTTAGAACAAAATGAGGTTCCAACCACCCATCTACTTTCATTAACTACTTTCATCAGGATCAAGAAAGGAATTGATACTCCTGAACATTCCAGGCAAGCTCACGACTCCCTCGAGTCAATTCTATCACCTTGAGGGCACGTAGATATTTCTCTGTGACCAATTCCGGTGCTTCAGCCTTTTGCACAGCTCCTTTCCATTGCCCCATATTCAATGTGACCTAGGGTCATGACCCTACACAATTGTGCGATTGTGGGCATGACCAATGGTGGTTTGGAAGAAAACCTCTTTTGTCCCCGCAATTTACCATGAATCGCCATGCATCCTTTTCCACAAACCACGGTTTCAATTGCGGCCCGCCCTTGAAATTTTAAAATGTGCGCACCTTCTGACCTCACAATGGAGCGTGACCATTGATCTTGTGATCTGAGATGAGGCTTCCTAATCAACGGCCTAGCTCTGGTGGTTTAGATCAACGGATCAGATGACACATGTCCCTTTGCATCGGATGACCCTGATTAACATAGACATTTCGGGACTCGGGGCTTCGTGCCTTGCTCAATGCTGAAACCTCCGAAATGTGAAATCGTAATTTCGCTTATCCACTATCATGTGATCCCCTAGTTGGATGGCTCAGATCATTTCGCGACTTTGCATTTCATGAGTTTGCACTGTGTTCCATGCTGAAATATTCGAGTCGCGAAATTGTGATTTCTTGGATCGAGCAACATGTGTCCCCTTGCATCGGATGACCCTGATCTACCTTTGTCCCAATGGTCCATATCTCCCTTCACGTGCTCAGATTTAACGATCCATATTTAATCTTCACCTACGTGCCTAGACGTGGATTTCGACGGTCCATATCTCTCTTTTGATCAATAGATCAAATCATTTCACGATTTCGCATTTCGCGAGTCCTCGTGACTCTTCCCTTTGACCTTCCTGACTCACGAAACCACGACTATGTTCATTGTGCACCACGTGTCCTTTTGAAATGAACGTCCCAGATTATTTCATGATTTCACATTTCGTGAATCCTCATGAATCTGTCCTTTGACTGCTCCATTCTGCGAGTCAGTGAAATGATAATCTTGTGTCACGTGTCCTTCCCAGGATCAATGACTAGGATTGGCCTCGCGATTTCAAAACTCTGACGCTATACTTCGTGCAACTCTATGATCCTAATCGCCTGATGGATGTCGATCCGATCTTCCTGATGGATCTCTGTCGTTGAAAGCTGATCTTGCTCGCTCTCTTGATTTAATTCCATACCAGCCCACTCTAAGTGCTTCGCTTGTGCTGATGGATGTGGTTTCTGTGAAAAATTATCGGGATGAATGACTGAGGGCTCGGGAAAAAAAATGATCAGTGACAAAGCTCAAGAGATAAGTGATTGGTCTTAGAGAAAACAGGTCAATCAAATGAACAAAGGCAGACAGAAGAAAAATTACAAGCTGAGAGGAAAAACCTACAATCGAGTTTGCAAAAGGAGGAGAGATAGGCAAAAATACAGACTTAGGTAGAAACCACAAACCCTTAAGGTTTTAACAAGTTTATGTGATAACATTAGGCTCAATGGGGGATAGAGTCCTCCCTACGAGGCTCTAAGAACTTCTTCCATGGCTTCAGTGCCTTAGTGTTGGGTTGTGGAGTCTTCTATTAAAAACAGAACAAAATAAACATAAAACCTGAACAATGTTTACAATGGTGGGACACCGACTGTGGCTTTAAACAAAACACTTTTTCAGGAAGTGCACATTTACTAGGCCACCAAAAAATTCATCACCCTCTAGATTCTGCAACTTGTAATTATTATTTGAAAATGCCTCAACAATCTTGAAGGGTTTGACCCAAAGGGATTAGAGTTTATCATGCTTTCCCTTATCCTGATTTGGTGCATCCCATTTGAGTACTAGATCTCCTAGCTGGAAAACATCGTTTGTCGCCTTTCTATCGAAGGCTTTCTTGATCTTCTATTGAATGTCATGCACTTTGTCCAGAAGATGCTCCCTAGCCTGCTGCACTTCTAGAAGTTGATGAATTCTCCTGATCATGTCATTAGGCTCTTCCTGGCAGTCTTGGAAGAAATTTTCCACTGACATGGTGAGTTGAGAAGGAAAAACTGCTTCAGTTCCATATACAAGTTGGAAAGGGGAGATGCTAAGGGACCTCTTTGTTGTCACCATGTCATCCCATACAGAAAACTTGATCTTTGAATCCCATGCTTTCTTGTTGTCTTCTAACAGTCTTTTGATGATCTTTATTAGTCTTTTGTTAGAGGAATCTTCTAATCCATTGCCTTGTGGATAGTAAGGGGTAGAGTGGATCAATGAAATTATGAATTGCTCACAAAACTTAGTCAGTGGTTCAGTCTTGAAGGATGCAGCATTATCAATGATGATTCTGTTTGGACAACCAAACCTTACTATAATATCCTCCAGAAAACCAATGATCACCTTATGAGAAGCACTCCTTGTGGGGAAAGCTTCTATCCACTTCGTAAAATAATCCGTGGCAGTCAGGATCCATATGTCCTGACCGCTTGATGTGGGATGAATTTCCCCAATGAGGTCTAGGCCCCATTGCCGGAAGGGCCCTCAGGAAACCACATGCTTCAAAGGCAGGGACTTCAACTGCTACTTCCCAACAAAGTTTTGACATTTAATACAAGATTTAATTTTCACACAGACATCAGTGAAAAAGTAGGCCAAAAATACCCATCCCTGAGAATTTGTTAGGCCATGGTTCTCCATAAATGATGTCCCCCACATAGTCTATCATGAAAATCAAACATAATATTTTGGGACTCTAGTGGGTCTAAACATCTTAGAATCATTCTGAGAGGGTCTTTCCAATACAAAACCTGCTTAATAAGTCAATATTTAATTGCTTTGAGCTTAAGAGATCTTGCCTTGATTTTTCCCATACCATCTGGAGGTCGCAACTACTGCAGAAAAAATATAATGTTTTTGTACTAGGTGCACTCTGCCAATGGAGGACTGACTTGTGGGTCTATATGAGACAACTCATCCTATTGATTTTTTGAGCAGGTGCTGCTAAAATTAACCCCCAAATATTCGTAATTAGATTCAACTAATAACTTGTCTAAACCTTATCCTTTAACTAGTTTGGTGGGCTTTATTTCCAAATCGAATTCAAGGGGCTGGGAAATCCACTTGCTCCTCCTTCCATCTATRTCAGGATGAATGAGAATGTTGTTCATAGAAGCTGAAAGAACATATGCAATAACCTTTGAGTGCAACACATAGACTCTGAAGGCTTTGAGAGCCTTTACCAAAGCATAGGCCTGCTTCTCCATGATGTCATATTTTACCTCAACGTCCCTTAATGCTCGAATGAAAAAGGAAATATGCTGCTCCGGCCCCTCAACATTCTTCTGCAAATAAACAACTACTACAGTATCAAATGAAGCAAATGAAAAAATGAGGAAATCCTTTGAGTAATCAGGATTGATAAGCACATGTGCTTCAATCAAGGCTTTCTTTATATAATCAAAAGAATTCCAAGACTCAGTAGTCCACTTAAATTCATTTCCCTTATTCAACATGGTTGTTATAAGCTTTACCAATTCAACAAAATTGGAAACAAACCTCCTCAAAAAATTAATCTTTCCCAGGAAAGACTGAACTTCTTTCCTGGACCTAGGGAGTGACAAGGTTTGGAACTCTTCCACCCTATTAGGATCAATTATTACTCCCTCAACATATATTATATGCCACAATAATTTCCCCTCTTTCATGGAAAACAATTATTTCTTGGGGTTTAAGGAGAGACCAAACTTCCTACATTTTAAGAAAACCCTTTTCAAATGCTCACAATGCTCTACATCAGAATTGGAGAAAACTGTGACATCATCCAGATAGATGACCACAAATTTGTCTTTTTCTTCGATGAAAGATATATCCATAGCTCGTTGAAAGGTTGCCCCTACGTTCATCAACCTAAAGGGAATCTTGTCATACATGAATGTACCCTAAGGAGTGGTGAAGGCTGTCTTTTCTCTATCTTCAGGAAAGACAAAGATCTAACTGTAGCCATAAAAACCATCGATCATGGACATCCTAGATGCACCAGTCACCCTCTGTAATATGTATTCCATCTTTAGAAAAGGGTAGTTGTCTTTCTTTGAGCTCTTGTCCAGGTTTCTGAAATCGACACAGAGTCCGATTTCTCCAATTTTCTTTCTTACTGGGATCAAATTTTCCACCCACTTAGGATATCTCAATGGCACAATAATCTGAGCGTCCAAAAGTTTCTTAACCTCTCTCTCCAAGATAGGAAACAACACAGGATTTATCTGTCTTAACTTCTGCCTAAATGGTTTGGCTTATTCCTTCAGTGGAATCTTGTGCTCAATAATGTTATTGTCATATGTTCTAAGGTCCTCATAAGTCTAGGAAAACATATCAACAAATTTCTTTAATAGCTCAACATACTCGAACCTTTTCTCCCTCGACAAGATGCTTGAAAACTTGACAAATTTTGGATTCTCCTCTGTACCAATGTTGCATTCAGATATCTCAACATCCTCCATTGGCCTCTTAGATTTTATTTCCACGTCATTACTGTCAAATATCCTTTCCAAAGGGACTAGTCCCTTCAGAATGTGATTGCTAGGAAACTGCACAATACGATGATTATAAATTTTCTTCAAAAATACATTAGCGTGAAGCTCATCTTCAGAATTAGGATCCTGATGTATATGAAATGATGAAAATTCCTCAACAATCTCCAGGAACCTTTTGATCTCAAGATCATCCTCAAACACCTTCCAATGCTTGACATTGTTAGGTATAGAGGGCCTGTATTTTACTTCTATATCATACCTGAGCTTGGGTGGAAGGGAGACTCTGAAATTACTTGCTAAGACAAACAAAGAATCAACCACTGTATTCTCATTCATCAATATGATTGAAATTTTGAAAGCTAAGAAGAAACTGTCAATTAAATCCCACGCTTCAATTTTGTAAGATATGAGCTTGGGATGTTTAGCTTGATAAATATTTTTAATCTGATTAACAATCAATTATGCATCCCCTAACACAGATATTTCCTTGATCCCCATGTCTTTTGCATCCCTTAAGCCCAAAACAATATCTTCATACTCTTCCACATTATTGGTAGCTTCAAATTCCAGTCTATAGGACAGAGATATGGTTTCTCGAGCAGGTGAAACAAAAACCACTCCAGCACCAGCAACATCCTTAGAAGAGGCTCAATCAAAGAACATCATCCAAAGATAAGTGGTGAGAGGAGAATCTTGATGAAAAGTAATGGACCGCTTTCTAATTTCAATGGAAGGCTCGGGAGCATTAGTGAGATGTAACAAACTAGACCCCAAATCAGTGTCAAGTGCAAAGATAGGATGATTGGTGGGGTTTGCTTTGTCACTAATAATATATGCCAACTGAGCTTCCCTATAAAGTCTTCTATGCTCCCGCCCAAACACAGGGATAGTGGCATATGTGAGGTCCATTTGAAAGGTTCCCCCAAGTCTGTTTATCCAATATCTTGACAAAATCATGCCAAACTTGGGGGGAACATCATCCACTACAATATCCATAACCTCATTTTTCATGGGTAGTTGAAACAAGGTCACAACTAGGTCTTTGATAACCCCAAGACATTACACTTTCCTAGAGTCAAAAGAGTACAAGTCATGGTAATTTTTTGTGATTTCCAATCCCTGTTCTTCCATGATAATTTTGGGCATGAGATTATGAGATGCCCCTGAATCCATCAGACAATTATGTAGCACCTTATCATGTATATTCATGGATGTATAAAAGGGAGGGGATGAATCATCTATGTATTCTATCATGGGACCTAAGATAACTATTGGATTCTCATCTTTCATATTGATTGAGTCTATGGGATGATTTGAGGGTTCAGGCAACAACAGTTTAGAGATGATCCTTTTGAAATATTCATGCTTGACCAGTTCTGAAAGGGGTATAGGCATTCTGATTTTCTGAATTTCATGCTCAAAGTTGAAGGGGGATGTAGTCTTTAGGATTTCTTTCACTTATGGGACATGATTTATCAGCACTTGAGAGGAGGTTTGAACTTTCTTACCTTTTCTACCATCTGCTACATCTTCAGCAGGCTTCTCTGCTCTAGTAGGATGCTCAGGAAAATTAGGATTTTCTTCTTTCTTCTTGGACTTGAGGTTATATATGTTGGAGCTGTCATTGGCCTTGTCCCCTTTGCTCAGTTCATTCAACTGACTGTCCATGAGAGATTCTTCGTATGCAGATTGAGTCAAATGAGGAAAAGAGGAGGCGTCTCCAAGACCATGGATTTCAGGATCAAGGTCTTCACCCTCCCTTTCTTTGTTAGCAACAACATTATTTTGTAGAGGGGTCTGGATTTTCTGATCATCTCTATCTCTATTCCTCTAGTCTCTTTGGATAATTTGAGGAGTATTTTTAGGCCTCCCATAGTTACCTCTATTATCAATATTTTGGGGATTCCTGTAATTCTACTTTCATTCTAATTCGATCTTTTCCATTCTAGCAGAAAGTGATTTGAGTAGCTTGGTCATTTCATCTGTTTGAGGGGGGGCAACAAAGGAACTAGAAGTCGAGGTTTCAGACCTACCTTTTCCCTTGTCTCTGTCAGCTTTACCCCTAAGTTTGTCAGCTACCAATATATTGGATTCTAATTCAAGGGTCACATCTTGCATATGAGCCAAAGCAGTAGCTCTTATTTCTCTCAATAATAGGCAAAATTCAGGGTGAAAAGCATTAGCATAAGTCATTTTGGTAGAGATTTTTGTAGGCTTAACTTCAGCTGGAATCCTTTTATACAGTTTATTAAATCTCTTCGAGAAGTCTGAAACAGATTCCCCCTCCTCTCTCTTAAGTGCCCCAAATTTTGTAATATAATAAAGGAGATCTTTTTTATTCCCCCAGTTCCTTAAGAATGCATCACTATTACATATGACCAAATTTGCCATGGTTTTTCGTTGCTATTGCCACACTTATCCGTCGCAATTTCCACGAAAGCAAAGACTAATTTTCATCACTATTTTTTCGTCGCTATATCCATGAACCATATGTTCATGGAAACAACGATGAAATTATCCCTCCATGTGTCATCACCATCAAGATAGGTTTACCTTATAAATCATCGCAACACTGACGAAACTTCGTCGCATTAGGGACGAAAAACCGTGCTAAGGTGAAAAAAACTATGGAAATTTGAAACACAAAAGCATGGCAATAGCGACGAAAATTTATGGCAGAGATAAAACTTACGATGCAGATGCTATATGTGCGACACAAAACTGTGGAAAAGTGCGACCAAATTTCGTCGCTATTTCCATGGTTGTTCAAAAAAAAAAATTGCCTTCCGACGAACTATCGTCGATATTGCGACACGTCCTTTAAGTTTAAAAAAATAAATACATGAGATATGGTATTACCATATTACAATGTAATATGGTATACCATATTACAATGCAATATGGTAATACCATATTACATTGCCATATTACAATGTAATATGGTAATGCCATATTACAATGTAATATGGTAATGCCATATTACATTGTAATATGGTATACCATATCACAATGTCTCTACTTTCTCAACAAGATGCAAGAAGTTCTTTTTAAAAACAACTTAGGATAGCGATTTTTCCTGAATGGGATGGTGACCTTGTCATTCAACAAGATAGAAAGTAATTCATTGATGACAAGTGTAGCAGGTGTGCAGGTCCACTAGTGTATGGATATTATTTGCTAAGTGGAATACTTGAACTTCCTCTTCCAGAATAGATGTCTCATATAGCTTGAGATGATTGATATAAATGATATTATGGATGTCTAACAAGGAAGGGAAATACTAATGACAACCATTGTCATTAATATATTGAAGAAAAATATAGGGACAATAGAAAATAGGCTTGAGTTTTTTATGATGCTACCCCTTAAAACATTGTTTTTCCATATACAACTAAAGTCAGTCACCAATTTGAAACTAGACAAAGCCTTGATGGTGATCCTATAGGGATTTATAATGAGATAGGGAGGATTGAAGGGCATTAGTAATCAAATAATGAATTCTAGATAATTTATGAACAAAGGAGATTCTATACATTTTACCTCGCCTTACAGGAACTTCTATCCATAAGATGAAAATAATAGCAAGATGCAAAGAATGAGGAATGCAAGAAATTATATAGGGGAAATATGAGGGTCTTTGAAATGTAGGCTAATACATTGTTGTTGTGAGGGAATCCTCCATCAACTAGGCCTATATATCCCATGGTACATGTGAAGACCCCTATGCCTTGAGAATTAGTGTAAGGTAAAACTACAAGGTGTGCCATGTGGATTAATGTAATGTTAGGGAAGTAGAAGACAAATGAGAAATAAAGATTGGTAGACAAACATTGCATGTTAAACACACAATTTTGACATGGGGGAACAAGAGAATTTAATCACTTCATAAGAATGATAGAAACTAAACTATGAAATGTAAATAATGAAATAAAAAGAAATAAACCTAACTATCATGTAAATGATGCAATGGATAAATTAGGAGATTAGAGATGAGCAATTTCTAATTACTATATTAATGGAACAATAACTAGCACATGTAAGTAAACCATGAGTGAGTCTAACAATAATA
>ML803948.1:312775-333428 GCA_009831015.1 Picea engelmannii
ATTCATAGGATGCGGTAAGACCAGAGGAACGTATCTAGCATCCAATATCTCAGCCATCATGTTCCTAGGAGGACTAGCACTTGCCATTTGGATGTGAAATTGAGGAGAAACAGGAGGAGATAGAGTCTGGAAAGGTGAGACATGAACTAAATTTCTGGGAGAAGAAGGAAATAACTGAGTGTTTGGGAAAAATACTGCAGAGCTGGGAGGAATAGAGGCTTATCTTGGAACAAATATAATAGGGGAAGGGATAGTAAAACCTGGAGTGGGAAAATATCCTAAGGTCCTGGGTCTAAGACAAGGTACAACTTCAGGGGAAATAGGAGTGACAAATCTTTCTCCTTCCAATCCAAAACCAGGAGGAGAAAAATCAACAGGAACACTCCCAAACTTTGGACTTAGGGAAACTCCAACAGACGATATAACAAGGAAACGAGAAGAAGATATTGGAGTTTCTACAAGAGGATAGCGAAAATCATCAGAAATACCTGGTTCAACAATAGAATTGCTTTCTCGGAGGGCCTTTACCTTTCTTATAATTTTCTTTGGGTCAAATTTAGGTGTTGCTAGAGGAAGCTATGGAGTAGACCTCGTGTGTTTTCCTCTAGAAGCCACAACTAAAATAGTGGAGTCTCTAGTGGATTTGCATCAATGGATTCGGCAGGTGCACAGTTACAATCTCTGATGTACTAAGCTCTGATGCACCTTCAAAACTAGTAAGGTTTGTTGTTCAATCCTAGGGAAAATATTCAATTATTCCCCGACAAAAACACTAGAAATGTTAGAACGGGAAGTCACCTCTGGATTACGATAGAGGTAAGCCCAGTACCCATCAGTTTATATGTCACAATGAATAAATTTAAGGGTATTCTAATGGACGAAACCTCAGGATTATGTTGCTTTAACTCATAAAATTGGGTTGGTATGCATAAGCAGATGAGGTATTGATCTAACTTCAATAAGTAAGTTGTAATAAAGGTGAGTAGGGGGAATAACTTGAGGAGAGTGAAGAGGTTTTCTATGGAGATCCGATCTTCCAGCAGCCTAAAGAGGAAAAAATCAGAAGACAAGATCCTCTTGGTTCAAAGTTTTAAGGAACTGAATGAAATTATCACTGAACTGAAATAAAAAATACATCATAATTCAATAACAACAACCTGGCTGGATCATCCATGCCCGAATCAATCAGCGTTGGAGGGAAAGAAAACACAAAAAATGATTAAAAATGGTCGCGATGTCATTGTGATCAAACCTACATCACAAAAACATAACTACCCTCGAATGGTTCCTCCATGCCCGAGTGTTCTAACACAATTGTCTGCAGAGATATGAAAAGAAACTGACTTACATTAAATAGGAAGTCTCAAATAAAAATACATAACTAGAAGAACTAGAGCTTCATTAAAACTTTACAATACAGGAGCCTAGCTCAACCATCGACCATAAAAAAATATCAAAACTAACTATTTATACTCAGAACTACTAGCTCCCACCAGGAGCGTGCTCTGGTCACTGGATTTAAGGCTTAGAGTCTACATTTTCTTCTGTCAAGATGCACTTGCATTCTTCTATTAGACAAAAGATCATATCAATATGGGCTTTGAAGGAAAACTTGCTGACAGGGGAAATTTGGGTTGACAATTTGTCTCCACGACCAATTATTCTACGCTTTCCATTTATGGAACGAAGTGAGGTTCCAACCACCCCTCTACTTTCATTAACTACTTTCATCAGGATCGGGAAAGGACCTAGCACTCATAAACATTCCAGGTGAGCTCATGACTCCTTTGAGTCAATTTTGGTGCCTTGAGGCCACATAGATCTTTCTTTGTGTCGAACTTGGGTGCTTCAGCCTTTTGCGTGACTCCTTTCCATCGCCCCTTATTCAATGTGACCTAGGGTCATGACCCTACACAATTGTGTGATTTTGAGCATGACCAAGGGTGGTTTGAACAAAAACTTCTTTTATCCCTACAATTTACCATGAATTGCCACGCGCCCTTTTCCAAAAACCACTATTTCGATTCCCCCCACCCTTGAAATTTTAAAACGTGCGCACCTTCTGACCCCGCAATGGAGCGTGACCATTGATCTTGTGATCTGAGATGAGGCTTCCTGATCAATGGCCCAACTCTGGTTCTTTAGATCAATGAATAGGATGACACACATCCCTTTGCATCGGACAACTCTGAGTAACATCGACATTTCAGGAATGGAGCTTCATGCATTGGTCCATGCTGAAACCTCTAAAACGCGAAATCACAATTTCTCTTATCCGCTGCCATGTGCTCCCCTAGTTGGATGACTCATATCATTTTGAGACTTTGTGTTTCATGAGTTTGCACTATCTTCCATGATGAAATATCTGAGTCGCAAAATCGTTATTTCTTGGATCGAGGGACACGTGTCCCCTTGCATTGGAAGACCCTAATATACCTTTGTCCCAATGGTGCAGATCTCCCTTCACATGCTCGGATCTAACGGTCCATATTTGATCTTCACCTGTGCACCTAGTCATGGATTTCTATGGTCCAGATCTCTCTTTTGATCAACGACTCAGATCATTTTGTGAGTCCTCATGAATCTTCCCTTTGACCTTTTTGACTTGCGAAATCGCGACTATGTTGATCATGCACCACGTTTCCTTATGAAATGAACGGTCCAGATTATTTCTCTATTTCTCATTTCACAAATTCTCATGAATCTTCCCTTTGACTACTCCATTATGCGAGTCAGTGAAATGCTAATATTGTGGCATGTGTCCTTCCCAGGATCAACGGCTAGGATTGGCCTCGTGATTTCAGAACTCTGACTCTATACTTCATGAAAATCTATGATCCCGATCACCCAATGGACATCGATCCGATTTGCCTAATGGATCTCTTCTGTTGAAAGTTGATCTTCCTCGCTCGCTTGATTTAAGTCCATACCAGCCTGCTCTAAGTGTTGTGCTTGTGCTTATGGCTATGGTTTCTGCAAACAATTTTCTGGATGACTAACTGAGGGCTTGGGAGAACAAATGATCAGTGACAGAGGTTAAGAGAGAAGTGATTGGTCTTAGAGAAAACAATTCAATCAAACAGATGAAGGTAGACAAATGAAAATCTACAAGACGAGAGGAAAAAACTACAATTGGGTTTGCAAAAGGAGGAGAGACATGCAAAAATACAGACTTAGGTAGAAACCAAAAACCCTTAAGGTTTTGACAAGTTTATGTGATAATACCAAGGTCCTTTATTCATCAATAGTTGGCATCTTGATGTATGTGATGGTTTGCACAAGACCAGATATTGCACATGCAGTGGGAGTTGTGAGCAGGTATATGAAAAATATAGGTAAATAACATTGGGAGGTAGTAAAGTGAATTCTTAGTTATTTGAGAGGTACTGCTACTCATGCATTATGTTTTGGAGGTTCAGACACTATTATACAGGGATATGTTGATTCACATATGGCAGGTGATAAAGATAGTAGGACGGGCACCACAAGGTATGTTTTTACTATAGGTGAAACATTAGTAAGTTGGATTTAAAAAGTACAAAAGGTTGTTGCACTTTCAATAACAAAAGTAGTGTATGTTGCTGCTATAGAGGCTAGTAAAGAAATGAATTGGTTATAGAGGTTTATGGAGGAATTGGGAAAGAAGTAGGAGAATAACAGGTTGTACTGTGACAATGAGAGGGCCATTCATCTAGCAAAGAAATCCTCCTTCCATTCAAATACTAAACATATACAAATCAGGTACCATTTCATACGATCCGTCTTGGAAGATGGACATTTGAAGTTGGAAAAGATACATACTAGCCATAATCTTGTAGAGATGTTAACAAAGGGAGTAACTAGGGAGAAACTGATTTCCCACTTAGTTTTAGTTGGTCCTCAAGCATGAAGGTGAAGATAAGAAATTTTCCAGGTCCAAGGTGGAGTATTGTACAATAGGTACAACAACAGTGGAGTTGTTGTGATCAGTCTCCAAGTGGGAGATTTTTGGTTGTGGATCTTGATTATCTTCTTGCTTCATAGGTCTTTGTTTTCAACCATGTTTATACGCCATGAAGACTGTACACCCCGAAATATTGTACACCCCTCCACGTGGGGGGGGGGGGGGGGTTTGGGGGACTTCCCCCCCCTACGGGTTTCGGGGGACTCATCCCCCCGGTTGGGGGGTCTGGGGGGAAGCGGACCCCGGAAGAAAAAATTTCCTTGTAAATGTATATAGTAATTTCATAGTAAATTTGGACCGTTCATTATAAGGTCACAAATTTGACGATAGAATTTATGTTAGGTTTTTTTTCCCTAGAAGGCAACCCTGTTTTATGAGGGAATTGTATTAAGGTTATGTATCATTGCAAATATTGTATTCTAAGAGAGGAGATTGTGAGAGAAAGAAGATGAAGTTATAGTGGGTGTGTTGTAGGTTGTATCCCTTCATTTTCTTGATACTAATAAAGGAAGGACCTACCAATTTCTCTGGTGGATGTAGGCCCCACTGGGTGAACCACATATATCTGTTTATCTATTGTATTGTGTATCGTTTGTGTTTTATTTCAGCATTTATCTTATTTTAGTGCTTCGCGATCCTATTTTTCTAACAATTGAAACACTCTAGTTTGATCCTTTCTCCTTTCATTTTGATAATCGTGTTGAACCATTTAATTTTTTTGACTCAACTTAGGGTTTGACTGGTTGAGACAATTATTTCTGACTCCAATTAAGGCTTGACTGGTCGAGACTTTTCTTGCTTAGACTTTTATACCGGACTTATTGACATCTACTTGATTCTTTTTGTATCAATTCCAATACCAACTCCATGCCCAACATTGACCATATTGGTCCTCTTTGTCATCAATGCCAACCCCATAATACTAGGTACAACATTCTCCCCCTTTGGAATTGATGGCAACCAAGTAAAACTCTCTATTTTTATTCAGGTTTTTACTACTTCTCCACCCCCTTTGACAACAATGACAGAAGAGGTATTTCTCACCCCCCCCAAGGTGATGCTCCCTCTGTGGTGATGTTCCATCTGTCCATGTGTTTCATACTTCTGATGAAAATTTTGTAGTTTTAATGAGGTATGGGAATTACTCCTAATTTTTGCCTAAGATTTTCAAAGGTGCTTCTTGGTAGAGGTTTTGTAAAGATGTCTTCTATTTGTTCTTTTGTGTCTACATACTCTAATTTCACCACTTTTTGAGTAACTTGATCTCTTAAGAAGTGATATTTGATTGGGATGTGTTTGGTTTTAGAATGCATTACATGATTTTTTGAGATATTTATGGCACTGGTGTTATCACAATTAATAGTAATAAGATGATCATATCTTACTTGTAAATCTTCTAATGTTTGTTTCACCCAAAGAACTTGTGTGCAACAAGATGCATCAACAATGTATTCTACCTCTGTTGTAGACAGTGATCTGAATGTTTGTTTCTTACATAACAATGATACCAAGGATTCTCCTAGAAAAAATACTCCTCCACTGGTGCTTTTCCTATCATCTATACTACCATCCCAATCTGCATCAGTGTATGCAATTAGAGTGAAGTATTTATATTTTGGATACCATAATCTAAGTTCTAAGGTTCCTTTAAGATATCTCAATATCCTCTTCACTGCTTTTAAGTGAGTTTCTTTAGGTGCATATTGGAATCTCCCCACGAGTCCTACAACCTGCATGATGTCAGGTCTTGATGTTGTTGAATAGAGCATACTTCCAACCATTGATCTGTATATAGTTTGTTCCACTTTTGGTGAGTCATCTTCTAGGATTAGTTTACATCCAGTGACCATGGGAGTATTCATAGGTTTACTGTATTCCATTTGGAATTTATTTAGCATTTCCTTGATATATTTGTCTCAGGAAATGAATATTAATTTTTTTTGTTTGAGTTACATGTAAACCTAAGAAGAAGGAAAATTCTCCCATGATAGACATTTCAAATTCTTCTTGAATTTTGGTTGCAAAGTTTATGCTTGTTATAGTAAGATTACTTCCAAATATGATTCCATCTACATATACCACCACAATAATCATGTTTTGGTCCTCAATTTTGATGTATAAGTTGTTGTCAGTGGTCCCTCTCCTATATCCTTGATTTTCGAGGTACTGATCAAGCCTTGAAAACCATGATCTAGGGGCTTGTTTAAGACCACAAAGGGCATTTTTCAGCTTCCACACATAGTCCTGATTTTATGTTAACATGAATCCTTTTGGTTTCTCAACATAGACTTTTTCTTCTAGTGTTCCATTAAGGAATGTTGACTTGACATCCATTTGACGGATTTTGAAATTTTTGAAGCATGCAAATGCAAGGAATATTATGATGGCCTTAAGTCTTTCTACTAGAGAAAAAGTCTCTTAAAAATCAATACCTTCCACTTGGGCATATCCCTTGCATACTAATATGGATTTTTTATTTATGATATGCCCATTTTCATTGATTTTGTTCTTGAATATCCACTTAGTTCCTACCAGATTCCTCCCTTTGGGTCTTGGAACTAGTTCCCAAGTCCGGTTCTTCTCTATTTGGTATTCTTCATACATTAATTTTATCCAATATTTACTTTTGTTGGCTTCTTTAAATGACTTATGTTCTATCAGGGATAACATTGCTTGTTCTGAGTTAAATGTGAGTTTCCTTCTTGTTTCCACTCTTGAATTTTTATATCCAATAACTTGACTTTCACGATGATTCTCTTGAGCCCTTTTTGGTGGGGATTTCGGCAAGGGTGTTTCTTCATCATCTTGATCATCAGTGCAGGGTTCATTTTCTTGAGGTTCTTCTTCAACTTCTTCATTATGATATTCTCCATCACTTTTATCATCATATGTTGATATGTCTAGGCTATGACTTGTCTTAACTTTAGATTATCTATATTTAAATTGGCACTTTCCACCATTTTATGTAGTGTTAGGTTATAACATCTATAATCCTTTTTGTTAGGTGAATATCCTAGAAATATGACTTCATCTGATATTGGGTCAAATTTACCTAGATTATCCTCATCATTTTTTATGTAGCACTTACTTCCAAAGGCTCTAAGGTATTTCACTGATGTTGGCCTACCAAACCATAGTTCATAAGGTGTTTTTTCATGGTTAGGTCTCAATTGTGCTCGATTGAGTATGTGAATTGTTGTGTATATGGCATCTCTCCAAAACTTATCTGGAAGTTTGGCTTCATTCAACATGGTTCTTGCAACTTCTTGGACAGTTCTGTTCTTCCTTTCAGCCACTCCATTCTGTTGCGGAGTCCTGGGAGCTAAAAATCGTCTTTTGATTCCATTATCTTCACAAATGTTAATGAACTCTTTAGAGGTGAATTATCCTCCATTGTATGATCTTATACATTTAACTTCGATATCTATTTCATTTTCTACAAGTGCTTTGTATGCCTTAAATTTTTCAAAGGCTTCTGATTCTTCCTTTAGAAAGTATACCCATGTCATTCTTGTGTATTCATCAATGACCAACATAAAGTAATGTTCACCATGTATACTTTTAGTTCTAGTAGGACCACATATATCAATGTGAATAAGCTCTAAGGGTCTTGATGAATAATGGTCTTTTGTCTTGAACCTGACTTTTGTTTGCTTCCCTATTTGACAATGTTTACAAATAGGATTTGAAGGATTTATAATCTTTGGCAGATCCCTTACTTCCTCCTTCTTATTGGATTTTATTAAGTTATCAAAGCTTATATTTCCCAACCTTCTATGCCAGAACCAACTTTCATCTTCTTGACCTAAACAAAAATTTTCTTCTCCTTCCATGTCAAGGATGTACACATTGGTGGATGTTCTTAGTGCATCTGCCACTAGATTCCCTGTATCTTCTCTTCTTATCTCGCATTAGTGAGAATCAAAGGTAAGTATGTGACCTTGATCATATGTTTGACTTACACTTAGGATATTAGGCTTAAGATTTTCTACGAAAAGTACATTTTCTTCTTTGGCATTGTTATTCCTTAGGATAATAGTGCCTTTTCCAAGTATTTAGGCTGACACATTATCTCCAAAGGTGACTTTTCCTTTTTCTTTCTTCGTTAACTTGAGAAATTTTCTTTGATCTTGAGTCATGTGTTTAGAACAAGCATTGTCTATATACCACTGACATACATTGTTTTCGGCATACAGGTCTACTTTACACTCTTCTTTCTCTACTTGGTTTTTCTTCCATACTTTTTTATTGTAGGAAATATTTATATCTTTGACATACTTTGACCATCTACATTCACTGGATTCATGCCCATAGTTATTATTCATTTGAAACATTCCATATTGTGATATTGTAATGGAGAGAACAAATTATATTTTCTTTTATCTGTATTGAACTTCTGACTTCTTTGGACATTTTTTGGATTTTTTCTCATATAGGCTTTACAATGTACTACTTTGTGTCCAAAATTATTGCAAGAATAAAAATATCCAAGTAATATATATTGATATCTATTAGAGGGATTTCTTCTGGTGATTGTATTCTTCTTGCCATCTTTTTATTTAGTTGGGGGTGTTGATTTCTATTTATTTGGGATGGTCTCCAATGACATCATCCTTTCCTTATTATATTCTCTTTTTAGGGGGGATTTTAAGAGCATATGCATAACTGATTGGTCCTTTGACATAACCTTTTGATGTCGAAATTGAGTCTTGGGTGTATCCCAAACCAATATTGTTGTTTGGTGACCTCTATCTACTGAGAATTTCATCCAATATCGTTGACCTATTTTCAAATTTTGATCCCTTCTTTTCTTTCTCAAGTTCACCTTTTAACAGCTCAATTTAAACTTCTAGATTCTCACATACTTGTTCTCTATCATTGAGTGATTTAAAAATTACTTCTTCAATTATTTTATCTTTTAGGAGTTGGGACTTCAAATCACTGATGATCTGTTCTGATTCTTTGATGGTTCTTGATGCATCTATTTCTCTTGATTGTTGTGATTCTTCAAACTCTTGAAGGTGTGCCCTCAATAGCTTGTTCTTATTTTTATACTTTCTTAGTTTCTCTAGAGAAATAATTAGTTTTGCTTCTAGGTATTCTTCTCCTTCAAATTCAAAGTTGTATTCATCATCTACATCATTATTTTGAGTGTTCATTCCCATAAATAGAAGTTTTGAATCTTCATCTTCACTTTCTTCAGAAGAGTTGCTGTCCTCTTTGGTGTAGAGATTCGTATTCTGTTTGTAGTATTTATTTTTGTTCTTTGTCTTACACTTCTTATGTTGTTTATGATTTTGAATTTATTCATAATTAGTACCCTCCTTCTTAGTATATGGACATTTCTTAGAAAAGTGTCAAACTTTTCCAAAGTTGAAGCATATCAGAGGAAACTTCCCCTTGTATTTACTAGTCCCTTGCTTGAGTTTCTTCATAAAGTTAGATACTTATTGGTGAGATATCTCTGATAAATATTCATTAGGTACCTGCTCCTGCTTCTTCCTTGATTTTGAAGCCTTGAGGGTTGTTTCTCCTTTTGTTGTTTTTTCTTGTCTTGTTCTCATCTCATATGTTGTGAGGATCCCATGTAGTTCATCCACTATGATATTATCAAGATATGGTATGTCTTCAAGGGTACAAATTTTGGAATCATACCTCATAGGTAATGATCTCAATATCCTTGAATTTTTTGTCTCCTTCATATATGACCTTCAGTTTGTCCCAGATCTCTTTTGATGACTTACAATGCATTACCTTTACAAATATAATATTGGTTAATCCTCCTAGAATGACATTGATTGGTATTGAATTGTCATTGCATAACTTCTTTGTAAGGGTATCAGTAGGTGGGGTAGACGGTGCAGTATAACCACTTTCAACATCTTTCCAAACACCACATCCAAGGGCCATGAAATGAATTTTCATTTTGACACTCCAGAATGCATAATCATTCCATTTGAACATAGGTGCTTTGTTGTAAGACATTCCCTCTTGTTGATCCATTGCTTCAGAATCTACCTTCCACTTTTTAGACTATCAAGAAGGCACCTTCTCTTATACCAATTGTTGGAAACTCGGTCAATACTAAGAGGGGTGGGTGAATCAATATTGGTTAATTATTTAAACTTTTAATAATTTTAACTTATTAACAACAATTGTTCAAGAACAATAAACTTGAATATAAAATCAATACAATAATACAAGTTACAATAATGACTGGGAGACACCAATCTCCTTGTTTAAGGCTTCAACCTTAGGAATCACAAACTCCCTTGTTTTAGGGAACCAACCCTAGGAAGAACCAACTCCCTTATTTTAGGGCACCAATCCTTGGAAGCACCAACTCCCTTGTTCTATGGAACCAACCCTAGGCATCACCAACTCCCTTTTTTAGGGAACCAAACCTAAGAAGCATAAACTTCATGTCTTCAAACTTTCATCAATAAATGACATTAGTTCTTCCTTGCTCCACCCTTTCACCCTCACTTCATAAGTATCTTCAAATTTCTTCCTTGGACTATGTACTTGTTTATGATCTTATGATTTAGACCACAAAGACACCTTCCTTTCACCTTGTTTGTATTCTTATATACTTTCCAAAAGGTATAAGGTTGAACCATTGTGTCTTTTAGTAATGAAACATTGCACCCCTTCATTTAATTAACAAAAATGGTGATTTCATTAATTGATTTTAATACACAAAATTAGACATTGATTTCATACGAAGATTCTGGAGTACGGGAAAATTTTCCCTAGAACATGTGTGAGGTGGTCAGTATAGATGATTCTTTGAAAGAAACTTGCCCAGATTTTCCTTTCATCGTCTAATGCTAGATCGACTTTAGTACATTTTACCTTTTCATGAATGTCTAAATAGACCTCCACATATCTCCTTTGTTGGTGAATATTTAAACTCAACTTGTAAACATTTTACTTGATGGTGGATATTGAAATCAGTTCCCTCTAAGCTACTAGTCACTAAAGATTTGACTTGGTATTCACCCTTTTTCGTATTTTCTTCCTCTTTTGACCGACAAACATATTTTTGGTTGACTCAACTAGGAGAAATTTCGACTTGAGTATTTCGATTCTGGTCCACCCAACTTGGTTTAGCCTTGAACTGACTTGTATTTCCCAATTTAATTTTTCTTCAGCTTCGACCCTTAGGTTAGGTTTTTCTTAGACCAACTCGACTTAGAAGAAAACCGACTTGTGTAATTCGACTTTGGTCATTCTAACTTGCCTCGGTTTTGACTTCAATATTTGACTTCTTCGATTTCAACTTATTCTACTTATTGGACTTTGACCTTCAAATTATTCTACTTATATGACTTTGAACTTCCACCCCTTCAATTTCAACCCCTGATTTCTTTGACTTCGACTTTCGACTTTTTCAACTTCTTCAACTTCAACTTATTGCTGAGATGTTTATACCTAACTTCTTGATATTTACTGCATTTTAATGAAACACTCGACTTTGATACTTTATCCTTTAATTTAGATAGTTGTCTTGACCCATTTAATTGTTTCGACTCAACTTAGGGTTTGACTGGTCAAGACAATTGTTTCCGACTCGAATTAAGGCTTGGCTGGTGAAGAATTTTCTTACTAAGACTTTTATACCAAACTTATTGAAATATAATTGATTATTTTTGTATCAATTCCAATACCAACTCCATGCCCAACTTGACCATATTGGTCCTCTTTGTCATCAATGACAACCCCATAATACTAGGTCCAACATTCTCCCCCTTTATCATTGATGGAAACAAAGTAAAAATGTCTATTTTTAATCGGGTTTTTACTGCTTCTCCTCCCCTTTCGACAACAATGACAGAAGAGATATTTATTTCCTCCCTCTTAGGCGATTCTCTCCCTGAGGTGATGTTACCTCTATCCACGTGTTTCTTTATTTTGATGAAACTTTTGTAGTTTTAATGAGGTATGGGAATTACTCCTAATTTCTACCTAATATTTTCAAAGGTGCTTTTTGGTAGAGGTTTTGTAAAGATGTCTGCTATTTGTTATTTTGTGTCTACATATTTTAATTTCACCACTTTTTGATTAACTTGATCTCTTAAGAAGTGATATTTGATTGGGATGTGTTTGGTTTTAGAATGCATTACATGATTTTTAGAGATATTTATGGAACTAGTGTTATCACAATTAATAATAATGGGATGATCATATCTTACTTGTAAATATTCTAATGTTTGTTTCATCCAAATAACTTGTGTGCAACAAGATGAAACATCATTGTATTCAACCTTTGCTATAGATAGTGATGTGTATGTTTTTTTCTTACTTAGCCATGCTTCCAAGCATTCTCCTAGAAAATATACTCCTCCACTGGTGCTTTTCCTATCATCTATACTACCAGCCCAATCTACATGAGTGTATCCAGTTAGAGTGAAGTCTTTGTCTTTTGGATACCATAATCCAAGTTCTAAGGTGACTTTAAGATATCTGAATATCTCTTTACTACTTTTAAGTGAGTTTCTTTAGGTGCAGATTGAAATTTCCCCATGAGTCCTACAACCTGCATGATGTCAGGTCTTGTTGTTGTTGTTGTTGAATAGAGCAGACTTCCAACCATTGATCTGTATATAGTTTGGTCTACTTTTGTTGAGTCATATTCTAGGCTAAGTTTACATCCAGTGACCATGGGAGTACTCATAGGTTTACTGTCTTCTATTTGGAATTTATTTAACATTTCCTTGATATATTTGGCTTGGGAAATGAATATTCCTTTTTTTTGTTTGAGTTACTTGTAAACCTAAGAAGAAGGACAATTCTCCCAGCATATACATTTCAAATTCTTATTGCATTTTGGTTGCAAACTTTCTTATTAGTATAGTAAGCTTACTTCCAAATATGATTTCATCTACATATACCACCACAATAATCATGTTTTGATCCTCAATTTTGATGTATAAGTTGTTTTCAATAGTCCCTCTCTTATATCCTTGTTTTTGCAGGTACTGATCAAGCCTTGAGAAATATGCTCTGGGGGCTTGTTTAAGACCATACAGGGCCTTTTTTTTTTATCTTGCACACATAGTCCCGAGTTTCTGTTAACATAAATCCTTCTGGTTTATCAACATAGATTTCTTCTTCTAGTGTTTCATTAAGGAATGCTGACTTGACATCCATCTGACAGATTTTGAAATTTATGAAGCATGCAAATGCCAGGAACATTCTGATGGCCTCAAGTCTTACTACTGGAGAAAAAGTTTCTTTAAAATCAATACCTTCCACTTGGGCATATCCCTTGCTTACTAATCTGGAATTTCTCTTTATGATATTCCCATTTTAATTGAGTTTGTTCTTGAATATGGACTTAGTTCCTACCCAATTCTTGTCCTTGGGTCTTGGAACTATTTCCCAAGTCTGGTTCTTCTCTATTTGGTCTTCTTCATTCATTGCTTTTATTCAATATATAATTTTTCTGGCTTGTTCTGAGTCAAATGTGAGTTTCCTTCTTGTTTCCACTCCTGCATTTTTATCTCCAATAATATGATTTTCAGGATGATTATTTTGAACCCTTTTTGATGGGGATTTTGGAAAGGGCATTTCTTTGTCATATTCATCATCGTTGTGGAGTTCATTTTCTTGAGGTTCTTCATCAAATTCTTCATTCTGGTATTCTCCCTCACTTTTATCATCATATGTTGATATGTTCTGGGGAATGACTTGTATTAACTTTAGATCATCTATATTTACATTGGCACTTTCCACCATTTTATGTAGTCTTAGTTTATAACATCTAGAAGCCTTTTTGTTAAGTGAATATCCTAGAAATATGCCTTCATCCGATATTGGGTCAAATTTGCCTAGATTATCCTCATCATTTTTTATGTAACACTTACTTCCAATGAATTTGAAGTATTTCACTGATGTTGGCCTACCAAACCATACTTCATAAGGTGTTTTTTATGGTTAGGTCCCAATTGTTCTCGATTGAGTATGTGAACTACTGTGTATATTGCATCTCTCTAAAACTTATCTGGAAATTTTGCTTCATTCAACATGGTTCTTGCAACTTCTTGGATAGTTCTATTCTTCCTTTCAACCACTCCATTATGTTGAGGAGTCTTGGGAGATGAAAATTGTCTTTTGATTCCATGACCTTTGCAAAGATTAATGAACTCTTTAGAGGTGGATTCTTCTCCAATGTCTGATCACATACATTTAATTTT
Source organism: Picea engelmannii (assembly GCA_009831015.1). Classification (NCBI taxonomy): domain Eukaryota; kingdom Viridiplantae; phylum Streptophyta; class Pinopsida; order Pinales; family Pinaceae; genus Picea; species Picea engelmannii. Next base: position 326,918 of record ML803948.1, read on the forward strand.
GAGATATGCTTAATTTTGTACAAAGGCTTTGTATGACTTAAATTTTTCAAAGGATTTTGATTTATCCCTTAGAAAGTATACTCATGCCATTCTTGTGTAGTCATCAATGACCAACATAAAGTAATGTTTTACATGTATACTTTTAGTTCTAGTAGAACCACATAGGTCAATGTGAATAAGCTCCAAGGGTCTTGATGAAGAATGCTCTTTTGTCTTGAACGTGACTTTTGTCTGCTTCCCTCTTTGACAATGTTTACAAATAGGATTTATAGGCTTTATAATATTTGGAAGATCCCTTACTATCTCCTTCTTATTGGATTTTATTAATTTGTCAAGGATTATATGTCCCAACCTTCTATTCCATTACCAACTTTCATCTTCTTGACTGAAACAACATTTTTCTTCTCCTTCCATGCCAAAGATGTACACATTGCTGGATGTTCTTGGTGCAACTGCTACTAGCTTCCCTGTATCTTCTCTTATTATATCACATTTATGAGAATCAAAGGTAAGTTTGTGACCTTGATCACATGTTTGAATTACACTTAGGAGATTAGGCTCAATATTTTCCAGTAAAAGTACATTTTCTACTTTGGCCTTATTATTCCCTAGGCTAATAGCACCTTTTCCAGGTATCCTGACTGAGACATTATCTCCAAAGGTGAATTTTCCTTTTTATTTCATCGTTAACTTGAGAAATTTGCTTTGATATCCATTCATGTGTTTAGAGCAACCACTGTCTATATACAACTAACATCCTTTGTTTTTGGCATACAGGGCTACTTTACAATATGTTTTCTCTACTTGCTTTTTCTTCCATACTTTTTGATTGTTGGGAATATTTATCTCTTTGACATACTTTGAAAATCTACATTCACTGGCTTCATGTCCATAGTTATTACATTTGAGGCATTCCATATTCTAATCTTGTAATGGAGAGAATGAATTATATTTTCTTTTATCTGTATTGAATTTCTGACTTCTTTGGACATTTTTTTGGATTGTTCCTTCTATAGGATTTACAATGTACTTATTTTTGTCCAAAATTTTTGTTCCTTCTTCTGGTGATTGTATTCTTATTGTTATCTTTTTCTTTAGTAGCGGGTGTTGATTTCTGTTTATTTGGGATGGTCTCCAATGGCATCATCCTTGCCTTATTATCTTCTCTTCTTAAGTGGATATTAAGAGCATCTACATAAATGATTGGTCCTTTGATAGATCCTTGTGATGTAGAAGTTGATATCCCAAACCAGTCTTGTTGTTTGGTGACCTATATCTACTGAGAATTTCATCCAATATCTTAAAACTATTTTCAAATTTTGATCCCTTCTTTTCTTTCTCAAGTTCACCTTTTAGCAACTCAATCTCATCTTCTATCTTCTCACATACTTGTTCTCTATAATTGAGTTGTTTTAAAATGACTTCTTCAATTATTTTAGCTTCTAGGAGTTTGGACTTCAAATCACTGATGATCTATTCTGATTCTTTGATGGTTCTTGATGCATCTATTTCTCTTGATTGATGTGATTCTTCAAACTATTGAAGTTTACCCTCAGTAGCTTGTTCGTATTTTTATACTTTATTAGTTCCTCTAGAGAACTAATAAGTTTTGCTTCTAGGTCTACTTCTCCTTCAAATTCAGATTTTTCTTCATCATCTACATCATTATTTTGAGTGTTCATTCCCATAAATAGAAGTTCTGAATCTTCATCTTCACTTTCTTCAGAAGAGTTGTTGTCCACTTTGGTGTAGAGATTCTTCTTCTGTTTGTAGTTTTAATTTTTTTTCTTTGTCTTACCCTTCTTATGTTCTTTATGATTCTAAATTTATTCATCATCACTATCCTCCTTCTTGGGATATGGAAATTTGTTAGCAAAGTGTCCAACTTTTCCACAGTTGAAGCATATTAGAGGAAACTTTCCCTTGTATTTACCAGTCCCTTTCTTAAGTTTCTTCATAAATTTAGATACTTCTTCATCAGATATATCTATTAAATATTAATTAGGTACATGCTCCTTCTTCTTCCTTTATTTTTCTGCCTTGAAGGATGTTTCTCCTTTTGTTAATTTTTCTTGTCCTGTTCTCATCTCATATGCTGTGAGGATCCCATGCAGTTCATCCACCATGAGCTTATCAAGATATGGTCTGTATTCGAGGGTAGAAATGTTGGCATCATACCTCATACTTAATGATCTTAATATATTTGTACAAATGGTTTGTATTTGAGTTCTTCTCCTAATGTGTTGATTGAATTGACAATTTCATCAACTCTTTGAAGATATTCAACTATGTTTTCTTCCTCCTTCATTTTCAAATTTTCAAACTAATTTCTATAGGTTTCAGTTTGGCTTCCTTGAATTTGATTTATCCTTCATATGTGACCTTTAGTTTGTCCCATATATCTTTTGTTGACTTACAATTCATTACCTTTACAAATATAGGATTGGTTAATCCTCCTATAATAACATTGACTACTCTTGAATTATCATTGCATAACTTCTTTGCAGTAGTATCAATAGGTGGGGTAGATGGTGTAGTATAACCACTTTCAATAACTTGCCAAACATCACATCCAAGGGCCATGAGATAAATTTTCATTCTCACACTCCATAGTGCAAAATCATTCCCTTTGAATAGAGGAGCTTTGCTGGGAGGCATTCCCTCTTGTTGATTCATTGCTTCATAATCTACCTTCCAGTTGTTATATTATTCAGAAGGCACCCGCTCTGATACCAATTATTGGAAACTTTTTCAATACTAAGAGGGGGGGGGTGAATCAATATTGGTTAATTATTTAAACTTTTAATAATTTTAACTTATTAACAACAATTGGTCAAAACCAATAAACTTGAATATAAAATCAATACAATAATACAAGTTACAATAATGATTGGAGACACCAATGTCCTTGTTCATGGATTCAACCCTAGGAAGAACCAACTCCCTTGTTTTAGGGAACCAACCCTGGGAAGCACCAACTCCCTTGTTTCAGGGCACCATCCCTAGGAAGCACCAACTCCCTTGTTTTAGGGCACCAAACCTAGGCAAAACCAACTCCCCTGTTTAGGGCACCAACCCTAAGAAGAATATGCTTCCTATCTTCAAAATTTCATTAGTAAATGACATTAGTACTTCCTTGCTCCACCCTTCCACCCTCACTTCATAAGTATCTTCGACTTTCTTCCTTGAAATCTGTACTTGTTTATGATCTTATGGTGTAGACCACACACACCTTCCTTTCACCTTGTTCATATTCTTATATACTTTCCAAAAGGTATAAGGTTGAGCCATTGTGTATTTTAGTAATGAAACATTGCACCCCTTCATTTAATTAAAACAAATGGTGATTTCATTAATTGATTTCCATACACAAAATTAGACATTGCTTTCGTACGAATATTATGGAGTCCTGGAAATGAATTTTACAATTCTACGACATGGGTTTTGTGAAGAACATGCCTAATTAGCTGATTGTAGAAAATTTTTCCTAGAACATGTGCGAGGTGGCCGGTACAGATGTTTCTTTGAAAGTAACTAGCCCAAATTTTCCTTTCCTCATCGGATGCTAGATCAACTTCAGTACATTTTACCTTTTCATGAATGTCTAAATTGACCTCCACATATATCCTTTGTTGGTGACTATTTAAACTCAAATTGTAAGCATTTTACTTCATGGTGGATATTAAAATCCGTTCCCTAGCAGCTTCTAGTCACTAAATATTTGACTTGTTCTTTACCCTTTTTCGTATTTGCTTCCTTGTTTGATTGACAAACATCTTTTTGGTTGACTCAACTTGGAGAAATTTCAACTTGAGTATTTTGATTCTAGTCCACCCAGATTGCTTCAGCCTTGACCCAACTTCTATTTCGCAATTTAAGTTTTCTTTGAATTCAACCTTTAGGTTACTTCTTTCTTGGACCGACTCAACTTAGAAGAAAATTGACTTGTGTAATTCGACTTTGGTCATCCTCACTTGTTTCGGTTTCGACTTTGACTTCGGCTTCAATATTCGACTTCTTATACTTATCCTACATTGACCTTCAACTTATTCTACGTATTTTACTTTGACCTTAGACCTTTTCGATCTTGACCCCCGATTTCTTTGACTTCGAATTTTGTCTTTTTCAAATTATTCAACTTGAACTTCTTGCTGAGATGTTTATACCAAACTTCTTGATATCTACTGCATTTTATTGAAACACTCAACTTTGATCCTTTCTCATTTTATTTATATAGTCATCTTGACCCATTTAATTCTTTCGACTCGACTTAGGGTTTGACTGGTCGAGACAATTGTTTATGAGTTCAATTAAGGCTTGACTGGTCGAGACAATTGTTTCTGAGTTCAATTAAGGCTTGACTGGTCTTGACTTTTCTTGCCGAGAATTTTATACCAGACTTATTGACATCTACTTGATTATTTTTGTATCAATTACAACACCAAATACATTCCCAACATTGACCATATTGGTCCTCTTTGTCATCAATTCCAACCCCATAATACTAGGTCCAACATTCTCCCCCTTTGGCATTGATGGCAACAAAGTAAAACTCTCTATGTTTAATCAGGTTTTTACTGTTTCTCCTCCCCCTTTGACAACAATGACATAAGAGATCTTTCTTCTCTCCCCCTGAGGTGATGTTCCCTTTGTCCATGTGTTTCTTTCTTCTGATGAAACTTTTGTAGTTTTAATGAGGTATGGGAATTTCTTCTAATTTCTGCCTAAGATTTTCAAAGGTGCTTCTTGGTAGAGGTTTTGTAAAGATGTCTGCTATTTGTTATTTTGTGTCTACATATTCTAATTTCACCACTTTTTGAGTAACTTGATCTCTTAAGAAGTGATATTTGATTGGGTTAGAATGCATTACATGATTTTTAGAGATATTTATGGCACTAGTGTTGTCACAGTTAATAATAATGGGATGATCATATCTTACTTGTAAACAAGGATGATTTTAGGGATGGAAATTTATTTTAAAATGTAGAAACCTTGGTGAATAATACTAATCCTTCATATGTCAACTATAAATGTTTGGCGACATTTTTGTAAAAATATTCAAATTTCTAAGGATTTTATATAGTTTGTATAAACTTTTGGCGATTTTAAAGTTAAAATAATTTTATCCTATAGAATTTGGGTGAATCATTTTTAGAATAGCAAATCCTTTTTTGGGAAAAACCATGGAAAATTAGCACATGAGCAAAATTTAGCCCCTAAAATCATCCTTTCTTGTAAATCATATAATGTTTGTTTCATCCAAATAACTTGTGTGCAACAAGATGCAACAACAATGTATTCTACCTCTGCTATAGATAATGATGTGGATGTTTTTTTCTTACTTATCCATGCTTCCAGGAATTCTCCTAGAAAAAATGCTTCTCCACTGGTGCCAGCTCAATCTGCATCAGTGTATGCAGTTAGAGTGAAGTATTTATCTTTTGTATACCATAATCCAAGTTCTAAGGTGCCTTTAAGATATCTAAATATCCACTTTAATTATTTTAAGTGAGTTTCTTTAGGTGCATATTGAAATCTCCCCACGAGTCCTACAACATGCATGATGTCAGGTCTTGTTGTTGTTAAATAGAGCATACTTCCAACCATTGATTTGTACATAGTTTGGTCCACTTTGGGTGAGTCATCTTCTAGGCTTAGTTTACATCCATTGACCATGGGAGTACTCATAGGTTTATTGTCTTCCATTTAGAATTTATTTAGCATTTCCTTGATATATTTGGCTTGTTTTCAGTAGTCCCTCTCTTATATCCTTTCTTTTCGAGGTACTAATGAAGCCTTGAGAACCATGCTATGGGGTCTTGTTTAAGACCATACAAGGGATTTTTTATCTTGCACACATAGTCCTGAGCTTTTTTTAACATGAATCCTTCTGGTTGCTCAACATAGAATTCTTGTTCTATTGTTTCATTAAGGAATGTTGTCTTGACATCCATATGATAGATTTTGAAATTTCTGAAGCATGCAAATGCCAAGAACATTCTAATGGCCTCAAGTCTTTCTATTGGAGAAAAATTCTCTTCAAAATCAATACCTTCCACTTGGGAATATCCATTGCATACTAATTTGGCTTTTTTCTTTATGATCTTCCTATTTTCATTGATTTTGTTCTTGAATATCCAATTAGTTCCTACCACATTCTTGTCCTTGGGTCTTGGAACTAGTTCCCAAGTCTGGTTCTTCTCTATTTGGTCTTCTTCATCCACTGATTTTATCCGATCTTTACTTTTTTTGGATTCTTTAAATGACTTAGGTTCTATCAAGGATAACATTGCTTGTTTTGAGCCAAATGTGAGTTTCCTTCTGTTGATACTGAGAGGGGGGTGAATTAGTATCAAGTACAATTTAAAACCTTTTTCAACTTATAGTTAAACCATTCAACTATATCCAATGAGAAATGAACAATAGTATAAGAGTTACACCAATACACCACAATACACCATGCACAATATATGATAAATAATCAATAGTTATTGTTCAAGGGAAGTAATGA
>ML803948.1:341690-362998 GCA_009831015.1 Picea engelmannii
AATTGCAAGGCAAGGAGAGTTGGAAAGAGGGGCACCACATGAGGAATCCTTGCAAAAACAAGAGAAAAACAACACAAGGGAGAGCTAGGAAAGAAGATGAGTTGTGTGCTAGATAAGGAGCAAAGTTTTCTCCAAATTAACTTTTTTAATATGCCTTGGGAAAGGCAAGGTGCCCAAAGGCAAGGAAAAGTGAGTTGGAAAGAGGGGCACTGGCATGAGCAATCATCATGAAAACGGGAGAACAACCACACAAGGGAGAGCTAGTTAAGAAGATGAGCCATGTGTCGTATAAGGAGAAACGTTGTCTCCAAATTAACTTTTGTAAGATGGACTGGGAAAGGTGTTGGCCCTTGAAAAAGTTTTGGAGAACCTTGTTCATGTTTGAATACTTTTTGGGACTTCGACAGGCTTGTCGAAGACAGAGTGCACCCAGGCGAAGCGGAGATCGCGGGATCTTGCCCCCTTTTTTTAGGATTTTTTTGGATTAGGGTTTTTGTAACATGTATGGGATGTAAACCCATGGGTTTACCCATGTTTATGCCCTTTTTTTAATATATAAATAGATATCTAGACGATGTAAGGAAGGGGAGACCTAGTAGTTGGATCAATATGATCAAATTGGCTTAGTGAAAGACTGGTTGGCTTAGTGCATACTGTGTGTTGAGAACTTGCAGAGCTAAGTGCAAGTGATTGAAGAAGGCTTTGTGCTCGTACCTAGATCGGGAAAGGAGGATGTGGTGTGGTGCGTGAAGATCTCATGTCATATGCAGAGTGGGTTTTGTAGCTCTGTGCACGTACGAAGATTGGCAGAAGATAATAAAGAAGAAGAAGAGTTGGTGGACATAGCCCCACACTAGGGTGAACATATATCCTGTGTTATGGTTGCTTTATGCAATATGGTTGATATGTTATGAATGTGATTTATGCTTAGTGTTGTAATATTTATGTTAGATGCATATGATATAATAGCTTAGTGCTTATGATATGAATGAATGTTAGATCTTCTTTGATGCTATGTGTTGAATGGATAAATGTGATTAGATCTTGAAGGATACTGTGTTGTTTTGTAATTAGGGTTTTGACCTGCGATGTGAATAAGGGTAAAATCTAATGAATGTTAACTGCTAAGTGCTCTGTTAAGTGTTTTGATCACATATCTGTGTCCTAGATAGGTTGTAGACACTTGATTCCTATAACCACCCCTACCTCTACCTCGAGTGAGACTTCATCTGCTTCGCAGGTGTTGCCGAAAGGGTCGGTAGTTAGGGTTTTGTTGGTGCGTTATGTTAGCATTGAACCCTGGGTCTTCCCTTTTGCCAACAAATGGTTCTGTTGTTGGGACTTGAAACTATGATTGTTGGGAACATAAGGAAAGAGAAAGCTCTGTGCGCATATCTACTACTGTGGCGCACAATATTCTACTTGACTTGCAAAGATCTGTGCTAAGATGGGAATCAGATTTGAAGAAAAGAGGTAAGATATTAAATCTTTGTGCTCTAATAAATGTAAGATAAGTGGAACATTTTTGTTTCGAAAGAATGAATTTGGGAATGCTTGATATATTTTGTTCTAGTTTCAAAACTAGGGTACAACTAGAAGAGAGAAGATTTGATATGAATAGATCTAATAGAACTAATGAAAGATATGGTATTCCTATGCATAAAAAGGATTTTGGGACTAACAAGTGGATGCAGAACCCTAGAAATAATTTTTTGTGGGTTTATCACTACGATCCTAGTGCGCATTACAGGAAAAACTGGGGATCATTTAAGAGAAAGAGAGGATTGACTCTTTGTTATAGTTGCAGAAGACCGAGACACCTTGCTAAGGAATGCCCTGGTAGAGGCGCTATTTGTATTTTTTGTAAATCCATGGGCCATGAAGTTTTGGATTTCTCTAGAATGATTGGTAAAGTTGAAAAGATGAATATAAGACAATAAAACCATGAGGAAGGTCAACAAACTAAGAACATGCTAGAACACCAGAAATAATTAGAGACTATATTATTGGAGATGAAAGAAATGTTGAATGATAAAAAAGACATTATTTTATCAGATATCTTAAAAGAGAAGGAGTGTATAGAAACAAGAATATGAGACTTCAACATAGACTATGTTCTGGATAAGGAAACATAGGTGAATATCATGACAAAAAGTACTTGGGAAATTTTGGGAAAGTCTGCTATGGTTCCTTCATTGGGAGGAATAGGATTGTTTAAAGGAAAGATGATAACCCTATGTGGAAGACTTACTCATATACCTACGATTTATTATGGAGAATCAATAGAAGAATAATTTGAGGTCGTTATGTTTGTTGAGAACAACGCCCTGTTTTGTCTTTTGCTAGGAAAAACCTGGATTGAGAAAGACCACATCTGAAGGAAAGAAGAAGAGGAAGCGCTAGAACAAAAAAAGAAAGAATTAAGAGATTTCATGGATAGGAGAATAACACACTTATTAGATGAACAAGAGGACCAGTCGAAGAAACTAAGGACTAAAGATGTAGCTGTCAAAGTTGAGAAAATGCAGGAAGGCTTGAAACACCTATCCATTCAGCAAAAATGAGCACCTACCCCTGAAATAATAAGAGAAGAGGTATTCCACTCATAACCTTTGAAAGACCCTTAATAGTGAAAAGTTACTATGCTAAGAGTGGATAAGAATAAAATTGGAAAGAGGAATCCAGAGATGCATATCATAGGAAAAAAGGCTAGAAATCTCAGTAAGAAGAATGAAAAGCTATAAAAATTGCAGGAGGTTCCAGAGACAGCTTCGCAGAAGGAAGGATTGCATAACTTGAACTTTTCCAGAATAGAAGAGAAACACAGACTGGGACTTCGCCACGACAAAGCAATATGACCATTGGAGGCATCCCAACTGTTAGAATAATGCTCCAGAATGGCTAGAAAAGAAGTTATTGCCAGAAATCTCACCGTTGGACCATTGGGACCGTGCCATAATAGATGGAATCATATTGATTGAGGCTTTTTGACCCATTGGAGGAATCCATTACGATGTTGTCTATTTATCTCGTCAAATGTTGCAATCAGAACACTTTTGTGAATTATGATTATTTGAGTCCACAAAGAACTGATTGTTATCGCGTTGTGCTTATTGAGACTTCGCCACCCATTTAGCTATCCTGAGTGTTTGTTTTCCTACCCGAAATCTTTATTCATGAGCATGCATGTCAGGTGAATGAAGTGCAGTGGAAAAGTCCATGGAATAAATTCTAATAGGTCTAATGGCAGAGAATTTCATGTCTAGAGGAGCACAAGCCTTGTCGACAAGAGGATTGCAAGCCTCCCCATTGACTGCCCATCGATCTAGGCCCCCTAGAACTGCGACAAAGAAACAGAGAAAGCATCGCGACGAGTTGGAAAATGCGAAGCTCATCCCATCGATCCTACCTGACTATATCCCGCCTTTGGCTGGCATGGTTAGTCATGACAGCGTCCCGAGAGACTTAGACTATACATTGATCACTGCGTACCTCTTGAAGGGGATAAATGCAGTTGGATCACAGTTGGGATAGATTCTGACGCTCAAGATCAGTGAATTCAACTTAGGAGATTGTAAGAATTATGGAATGCTCACCCCACACAAGTATTTGACAAAGGCAATGGGGAAGAAGACAAACATAATTCCTTAGCCTTGGACCATAGACATCGTGAGGTCCACAATCCTTAATGTAATGAAGATACCACACTTCAGTCAACATTAGGAGGTTAATGCATGCGTTAAATTAATCTTATTGTGATATCATGGTGGTTACCTATGGTTGGATAGGCAAGTCACCGTAGATTTAATGCTGATCCATCGGATCACCAGATTCAGCATACAAGGACCCAAACCTCAGGATGTTTACCCAGGGAAGGCTGCAAATCACACCTTGACGTAGCGCATAAAAGACACTTATGACGATGTAGAGAAAGGGAAGTGGGGATACAAGGTAGCCTCCATCCAAAATGGAATAGTGCGCCTAGATTTCTAGTTGATTGTTAGTAAGCTCTTCAGGAAGAACAGACCAATGAAGGTCATGGGGTTCGTCATCGACCTCACATGAAAATGTGTTGAAGGGATGGAAATGAGCTGGGTGAGCTACCTTGTCAACCAGTTGGAGCAAGACTTCTGTGAAGCATAGGACCAGGGCTATGAGTTTCATTTTAGTTGGTTGCTGATTCTTAGTTCCTTCATCGCTTGGGATTTGTCGGAAGGAGCGACCTTCCCTGAAATTGAGTCCTTCGAGCCACTGGCCACAAATTTCACTACGCTATGGTATTCGAGCGACATGGAAATCGAATGTGGTGTTACACACTTATTATTTGCAGCTAAAGAGGGCCATTGAATCCTTCCCTCGCATGACACCGAACACATTGCATAGGTTCCAACCACTTGCAAAGTTCCGCGCAGACATGAACTTCATTTACATCACTGCGCGTGCGGACAAACACAAGGAAGAGCTCTAGTCCTATTACAAACTCATAGATGAGGACATGGAATAAATAACTAAGGAATGGCCTGCAGAGTTCCTTGTACCAGTCAACCAGGCACAACTCTCTGACCCCGACCTCATCGAAAGTCCTGTAATCACTCAAGAAGAGTATGATGGACCCAACAATAGATGAAGGAAGAAGAAGGAAGAAGTATAGGAAATGAATAGTGCATCAAAGGAAACTACACTAGATCCACCAGGAGGAGGAAGAGATGACGAAGTATACCAGGAAGAGAATGAAAGGGAAGAAAAGAAATAGGAACATGGTGAAGTGACACCGCCTAAATATCCCCTGACAAAGCCCGAGACGTCAAAAAAACGAAAGGTTTCCTTGAAGAAACCTTCAACGTAGAAGAAGTCAAAAGCCTCTAAGACACAATTACAGACTGTGCTCACGATGGATGATATTGACCTTATCGTCGTAGTTGTATCAAACACCTTGATGCAAGAGCATCGCTCCATGTTAGCAGCATGCCAGCCAGCCAGCACATCCAACACACATTTAATGGACAAAGGGAGAGGCGCAACCCCCTCAATTTTGAAATTCAAAATTTCAATAAATGTTGTAAGGCTTTTAATGACAGACCGTGCCTTTGTATAGGTAGTGTTTGAGGTTTCCTTTAATGGTTGCCTGCAGCAAGTCCAGATTAGTCAGGTCTGTGACTTCCTTCTATGTAATGTAGCTGTAGGAGCGGCTCTGTGATAGTGATAGCTCAGAAACGGTGGTTGAGGATAAGCTCATGGGAGCCCTCATTTTGTAATTAAGAAATTAGAGTAGAGAGTTAGGAGGAGAGACCAGAGTAGAGAGGTCTCAAGAGAGAGCCGAGACTTGTTACAGTCCAGTCTTTGTAAACATTTGTATAGACATACAGATTAATAGAAAATAAGTTTTTCCTGCATACTGTGTGTTTGATGTTTACATGTTTTTATGCATTTCATGTTTAAATGCATAATTGGTGAAGTATTTCATAAGTTTCAATTTTGTCCTGTCTTGGAGTTTCCGAGTGCAAGGAGTGCACATAGTCTGGAAGGTGTGCGTTGACAGAGGGGAGACAACCTCAAGAAATCTCAAGAGGGATAGCATTGAACCTTCGTCAACAGAGGTGCAAGGAGTGCACAGGAAGTAACTCTGTCTCGAGTTCAGGGAAGACAGAACTATTGAAGGTTCCGTAGATCTTTTCCAAGAGGGCATCGAGCGAGTGCATAGAGTGCACTAGGGAAATCTATTTTGAGTTCTGAGAAAAGAGAAGTGTCGAGGAGAAGACACTCACAGGGTTTTTGAATACTCTATAGGTTCTGCAAGGTGTGCGTCGAGTAGGAGAATGCCAGGTAGGCGTAAGGAGTTTTCTTTTCAAGAAAACTTCTCGAATCTGAGTTATTTGAGATCCTCGAACAAAAAGTGTGTACAGGAGTAAATCTATGAGAGAGAAAAGATCAGGAGGGACAATGTTCCTAGAGCATAGGCGAGATCCAAAGGAATTGAGCTCGCAGGGGAAGCGAAGGTCGAGGCCTCTAAAACTTCGGAAAATATTCCAAGGGGAAGGAATAAGTTCTCAAGAAAAGGAGGGAGCACAACTACCGTCAGATCTTATGCAAAGAATCGATAGTCATCGGATCCAGAGGAAGGCACACAGAGTTTAACCTCTGGGAGGTCGCGCAGGAGAGCAGCTGAAAGGAACGGTGGAGACACTTCATGGAGAAGTGTTGAAATCCCGAGAGCCATAGGATTGCACCAAGTTGCAAGGGATTTAAGCCTTTAGAAGCACCCCAGGAGAGGAGTTGTATGGATGGTGGAGACGCTCCATAGAGAAGTGTTGAAATCACGTGGACCATTAGATGAGAAGCATCAGGGGCTGTTGATCTCGTGCTCGAATTTTTCTATTTCATAGTTCAGGGTTTGGAGAGGTGAGTGATTTTGGAGTCACTACATCATGAACTCCCGGTTCACGAAATCATGCCAGCCATTGGATATAGAGCGTAGTGGCCTGAGAGCCACTGGATCAAGGATACATGAACGGGGTTTAGTCCCTGGGAGGTGCATAGGAAAAAGGATCTGGGTCGTCAGATCTAACACCAAGGAATGATAGTCGTCAGATCCGGAAGAAGGTGTGAGGGGTTTAATCCCTAGGAAGCCGCATAGAAGGGTAGAGTGGATGACAGAAACTTCGAGGGAGAAGTGTTGAATTTCCATGAGCCGTTGGATCCAGAAAATGTGTGCGAGGTTTAAGCCTCGTAACAGTAGAAAAGAGAGGACTCGTCAAGTCCTGAAAGCATCAAGGCCATCCATTTTGGAGGACAGGTGTCAAAGATCCAAGCCCATTGGGGAATTGGACACCAGGAGTTCGAGGAGAAGGAGTCGTGAGACAAGAAGTACTGGCTCACGAAATTGCGAAATGACCGACAATGTTCATCAAGGAGGAAATGTGTTGAGTGGTCAAGGTTCGGGAAAAATCTCGAAAGGTTGTGGGTCGTCAATCCAATTGGATTGTGATCGTTGGTTCAAGAGGAATCTAGATCATTGATCTCTCAAGGGGGAGATTTCGGCCTTTTGGGTTCGAGAGTTCGAAGGACCTAAAATCGTCTTCAGTTGGAATCACGAATTACGAAATATCGAAAAGTGGACCGTGGTCACTGGTCGATTTTGTCATTTCGGAATCCGGAATTGCAAAAACCCAAAAACATTTAGAGGAATAGCACCAGGTCACATGACCGGTCGTATGAAAAATGACCTAAGGGAGGAGCTGTGGAGTTAGGCCCTATTTCGGGTTTCGACATTTCGAAAGATAGAGAATAGGAGGAATTCTTGCATCGAGATTCCACGAATTGTGAAAATCCAGTAGCTCTTTGACATTAATCACGTGGTGGTCACGTGGACAGAGGCTAAGGGAGAACCCAGATTTGTTAAGCCGTTTTTGGTGTTTTGGTGACCAGGAGTTGGAGGGACAAGGAGCCTGGGAGAGCTCGCATGCAGGAGTCCTGAAACCCCAAAACGTGAAAGGTGTGTTGGTTCAGAACATAGAAGACCACTGAAAGCTGAGCACATGCATAGCACATGCATAGGTTTTATCAAAGCCTATGCTAGGGAATTAAAGGGACCTGTGGATTCGTTCAAGGGTTCCAACAGGAGTTTGGAGAGCCATTTTGGCTCAGAAGAAGATTGATCTAGAGACCGAGAGGTCGAAAAACCCTACTGAGGTAGGGGGTCTACATAAAGTGGCATCAGAGCCACTTTCTATCTGTAGACTGCAAGTAGAGGGAGGCAGAGTAGATAAATAAAATAATCTGATACACACCATCAAGTGGTATCAGAGCCTGGACTTCATCTGTATATTTCAGATGAAGAGGATTGAAGAGATTGTTGCAGGATGCAACAACAAATAGACAGTTGGGTGGAATGTAGGAGATACTAGAAATTCTCTCAGTTGCAGAGTAACAACCATAGAAGATTCAAAGGGAAGAATATGGCTACTGAAGTCCATAAGCATGGTCAAAGAGAGGGCCACCAACAGATGAAGAGCAAGGTTGAGATGGATAAATAACTCATCGAGATAAGAGCGAGGATGGAGGGGCTTGCATTTCGAATGCAACAGAGTGGAAGAACATGATGGGTGTATGAATGGACCATGAAAAAGAAGGTGAAGTGGCTAGTCAAGGAGTTGTTGGCCAAAAGACAACAAAGGTTGTTGAAAATATGGTTGAGGTATGTTGAACGCCTTAGTGACACAGAGCTAGTTTGCATCTGTGAGTCAGAAGTTGGAGAAACCCTCATTGATGAGGAAGAGAGATCAGGTTCAGGTCTCATAAACTGCCAGGAGGGAAAAGATGAATTTTCCAATTGCCAGGTGGGAAATGAAATGAAATCATTGGAGGATCTCATAGACTGTCGAGAGGACAATAGTGAAAATTCATATTTCCAGGAGGGCAATGATATGAGATTAGCTGAAGATCTCATAAACTACTAGGTGGGCAGGGCAAAAATCCCATATTGTCAAGTGGGCAAGGGAGAGAAGATGAGACTGTCTGAAAGTCTCATGAACTCTGGGATGAGTTTAGGTCAGGAAGGAGTGTTGATGGAGATGGGATTGATTCATCTCATAAATTGCCCGGTGGGCAGAAGTGAACTTTCGAGTTCCTAGGTGGTCAATGGGAAGAGATCAACAGAAGGTCTCACATATTGCCAAGGGGGCAGTGGTGAAAGTTCAGATTTCCAGGTGGGTAATGAGATGGGACCAATTGGTCTCATACACTGCCAGGTGGGCAGTAGAAAATTCCTAGGATGCCAAGTGGGAAAGTGGGAAAAGAAGAGGCTATGTGAAAGTCTCATGAACTCAGAGGAGAGATCAGATCATCAAGGAGTGCTGACGAAGGAAGGTCAGAAATACATTTTGATCATTGGGGGAATTGAAGTATTCCTACCAAGCAACCCAATTGAGGCCAGAGTATGTGTTGCAGAAGCAACAATAGAAGAAGGACAACCAACAATGACTATCATAGAGGGAGAGGAGGAGAAAACACTAATGTTTTCCCCAACAAAAGAGGAGCATGCAAATAAGATGCTCACTCCATGGGAAATGGAGTTAGAGATATTGGAGGATTGGTTGAAAAATCTAGAGCCAGTATATGGCTGCCACGAGGAGACAATCATGGAGATGTTAGCAGAGAAGCATTCCAAGGAATCGCTCAGAATTTTCAGCCAGGGACCTGAACAGATGATAACTACAGCACCGAGGCATGCAACAGAAGATGAAGGAGAATTCCAATCTGAGGAGCAGCTGGAGGAAGCTAGAATTTAGCCAGCACAAGGGGAAATGGCAGAAGCTAATCTGTCAGAGAAGGTGAGTGAACAACATGTCAGTCAGGAAAATAATATTGCAGAGCTGAATTTTGCAGCAGGATGGAAAGTTGAGGACATAGATGAAAAAGATGGCATGGGAGATCTAGTTGATCGACCCATTTGCTGGGAAGAAGTGTAGTTGAGGAAACTACATAAGGAGAGCTAGCCACTGGAGCAGCTGGATGAGGTAATTGAAGAAATCATAAGGCTGGTGTCTAGTTTAGCAGTAGAGACTGCCAACAATGAGAAGCTGAGCAGAAGGGAGCCTGCAAGAGCAGCAGGGCAGCAGCAGTAGCAACAACGAAGCAGAGGAGCAGATGGAAAACTCCAAGGGAAATTTTGGGATCCATGTGGATTTCAACACTGGATAAGAGGAGCTCATGATCAGGAGATCATGATTTTTCCAACTGAGGAGTATGATGTAGGAGCATCGCTCCATGTCAACAGTGTGCCAGCTAGCCAACATATCCAACATACATTTAATGGAGAAAGGGAGAGGCGCAACCCTCTCAATTTTGAAATTCAAAATTTCAATAAATGTTGTAAGGATTTTAATGCCACACCACGCCTTTGTATAGGTAGTGGGGTAGGTTTCCTTTAATGGTTGCCTACAACAAGTCCATATCAGTCAGGTCTATGACTTCCTCTTATGTAATGTAGCCGTAGGAGCCACTCTGTGATAGCGATAGCTCAGAGACGGTGGTTGAGGATAAGCTCATGGGAGCCCTCATTTTGTAATTAAGAAATTAGAGTAGAGAGTTAGGAGGAGAGACCAGAGAAGAGAGGTCTCGAGAGAGAGCTAAGACTTGTTATAGTCCAGTCTTTATAAACATTTGTATAGACATGCAGATTAATAGAAAAGCAGTTTTTCCTGCATACTGTGTATTTCATGTTTACATGTTTTTATGCATTTCATGTTTAAATGCATAACTGGTGAAGTATTTCATAAGTTTCAATTTCCTCCCATCTAGGAGTTTCCGAGTGCAAGGAGTGCACATATTCCGCAAGGTGTGTGTTGAAAGAGGTGAGACAACCTCAGGAAATCTCAAGAGGGATAACATTGAACCTTCATTAGCAGAGGTGCAAGGAGTGCACAGGAAGGAACTCTATCTCGAGTTCAGGGAAGACAAAACTAGTGAAGGTTCCATAAAGCTCTGCCAAGAGGGCATCAAGTGAGTGCATAGAGTGCACTAGGAAACTCTATTTCAAGTTTTGAGAAAAGAGAAGTGTTGAGGAGAAGACACTCATAGGGTTACTGAATACTCTGTAGGTTCTCCAAGGTGTGCATCGAGCAGGAGAACGCCAGGTGGGCGTAAGGAGTTTTCTTTTCAAAAAAACTTCTTGAATTTGAGTTATTCGAGATCCTCAAACGCAAAGTGTGCGCAAGATTAAATATTTGAGAGAATGAAGATCAGGAGGGACATCGTTCCTAGAACACAGGTGAGATCCAAAGGAATTGAGCTCGTAGGGGAAGCGAAGGGCAAGGCCCTTGAAAATTCAAAAAATATTCCAAGGGGAAGGAATAAGTTCTCAAGCTCAGGAGGGAGCGCAACTGCCGTCAGATCTTATGCAAAGAACTAGTAGTCATCGGATCCAGAGGAAGGCACATAGAGTTTAACCTATGGGAGGTCGCGCAGGAGAGAAGTTGAAAGGAACGGTGGAGACACTTCATGGAGAAGTGCCGAAATCCTGAGAGCCATAGGATCGCACCAAGTTGCGAGGGATTTAAGCCTTTAGAAGCACCCCAGGAAAGGATATGTATGGATGGTGGAGAGACTCCGTAGAGAAGTGCCGAAATCACGTGGGTTGTTGGATGAGAAGCATTAGGGGCTATTGATCTCACACTCAAATTTCTCTATTTCAGAGTTCGAAGTTTGGAGTGGCGAGTGATTTTGGAGTCGTTGCATTGTGAACTCCCAGTTCGCGAAATCACACCGGCTGTCGGATCTGGAGCACAGTGGCCCTAGAGCCACTGGATCAAGAATACATGCATGGAGTTTAATCCTTGGGAGGTGGACAAGAAAAAGGCTCTGGGCCGTCAGA
Organism: Picea engelmannii; assembly: GCA_009831015.1. Taxonomy (NCBI): domain Eukaryota; kingdom Viridiplantae; phylum Streptophyta; class Pinopsida; order Pinales; family Pinaceae; genus Picea; species Picea engelmannii. Next base: position 353,062 of record ML803948.1, read on the forward strand.
TCTAGCACCAAGGACCGATAGCCATTGGATCCGGAAGAAGGTGTGAGGGGTTTAATCCCTTTGAAGCCACACAGAAGGGTAGAACGGATGGTAGAAAATTCAAGGGAGAAGTGTCAAATTTCCGTGAGACGTCGAATCCAAAAAAGGTGCGTGAGGTTTAAACCTCATAACAAAAGAAGGGAGAGGACTCGTCAAGTCCCAAAAGCATCAGGACCATCCATTTTGGAGGACAGGTGTCAAATAACCAAGCCCGTCAGGGATTTGGACACTGGGAGTTCGAGGAGAAGGAGTCGTGAGACAAGAAGTCCTGGCTCATGAAATTGCAAAACGACCGACAACATTCATCAAGGAGGACACATGGCGAGTGGTCAAGGTTCAGGAAAAATCTCGAAAGGTTGTGGGTCGTCGATCCAATTGGATCATGATTGTTGGTTCAAGAGGAATCTGGATCGTTGATCTCTCAAGGGGGAGATTTCGGCATTTCGAGGTCCAGGAGTTCGAAGCACCTAGAATCGTCTGTAGCCAGAATCGCGAAATCATAAATTATGAAATCCCGAAAAGTGGACCGTGGTCACAAGTAAATTTCGGCATTTCAGAATCTGGGAATTCGAAGGACCTAGAATCATTGTAGCCGGAATCGTGAATTCACAAATCGCGAAAACCTGAAAGCATTCAGAGGAATAGCACCAGGTCACATGACCGGTTGTATGAAAAGTGACTTAAGGGAGGAACTGTGGAGTTAGGCCCTATTTTGGGTTTTGTCATTTTGAAAGACAGAGAACAGGAGGAATGCTTGCATCACAATTCCCCGAATCATGAAAATTTGGTAGTGCTTTGACGTTAAGCACGTGGTCACAGAGTGGTGGTCATGTGGATAGAGGCTAAGGGAGAACCTAGAGTCATTAAGACCTTTTCATCATTTCAATGATCAGGTGTTGAAGGGACAATGTGCCTGGGAGAGATCGCATGCAGGAGTCCTGAAACCTCGAAACTTGAAAGGTGTGTTGGTTCAGAACAGAGAAGAGTGTTGAAAGTTGAGTGCGTGCATAGGTTTTCTCAAAGCCTGTGCCAGGGAATTAAAGGGACCTGTGGATTCATTCAGGGGGTTCCAGCAGGAGTCCGGAGAGCTATTTCGGCTCAGAAGAAGATCGATCCAGAGACCGGGAGGTCACAAAACCCTGCTAAGGTAGGGGGTCTSCATCACACCTTGGAGGAMATTTTGTAGTGGAACGAAGCCAAACAGGAGACAATGTATGATAGGATTGAAGTGGAGCTAAAAGGGTTACAAAAACCCCTCTACTTGAGACRCACAGTKTCTACAGTGCCATCATCATCATCAGAAGGTATAGAAGTAGGATACGAGCCTACCCAACTATGTCGATTAGCCGATGCGAGAGAAGCTCGCCTTCATCGTGTTGAGGAAGAAAAAGAGAAAGCCACAAAAGCCATCAAGCAAGAAAATGAGGAAGYGCTATAGAAACATTGAATTGCACAACAAGAGAAATATCAACTCCAAGCGAAGTTTGCAGACGATAGAGTGCAAATCCAGAAGGAAAAAAAATAATTGCTCATAGAACATATGGGAGTCAAGGAGGCATTCACTAGAGCCCTTCRCTCTATGTCGGGCCTTGCACATATAGAAGAAGACACATTGGAGATTCAAGTGGAGAAGCTTGTTGAAGCTATGCAACAACTTCAAGAAAGAGTGGCAGAACTRGAATTGCAAGCAATTCCAAGCACTCTGTAGGAAGTGTGAGACCAGAGAGAAGAAACTTCCAGGAGTGGTGCTRCAAGAATCAAGGCRTTGGCCTCTGAATGTAATCTACTCAACAACCACAGTGCACAGATCTATGAGTKCCTTGCAAAGGACCCAAAATCAGATCATTAAAAGCACAACTTCAAGAGGCAAAGAAACAARCATCGAYAGTGMAAGCGCAGTTGAAACTGCGTTCAATAGTTGAGAAGATGAAACGATCATAGGAATAGTGCACAGTTTAGCAGCAGTTCCATGCCATCTAGAGTAAAGTCATAGAAGTGACCTAGAGACTCCATCTAGTACAGGATGAAGCCTGCACAATTTTTGAGGAGGTAGAGGGACAGGGAGCACAACTAGAGCAAGTAGTCACCATAGTAGAACAACTCTTGGAAGGACCAGTCCTAGAAGGTCATCTAGGAGTTTGTCGAGTAGGAGGCTCTGGTGAAAAAACAATTTGAGGCAGCTTGAGCCAAGCTATCAGACTTCGAAGCATAGCTTCCTAGACAAGAGTGACTCGGGATGAGTCACAGGTGAGTGTTGGGGTCTGCTGGCCCTTGACCAAGTTTTGGATAACCTTGGTCATGTTTGACCACTTTTTGGGACTTCGATAGGCTGGTCGAAGATGGAGCGTACCCAGGCGAAGTGGAGATTGCAGGATCTTGCCCCCTTTTTTGGGGGATGTTTGGGGATTAGGGTTTACATAACGGGTATGGAATGTCGGCCCATGGTTTTACCGATGTTTAGGCCCTTTTTATAATATATAAATCGATATCTAGGCGATGCAAGGAAGGGGGGACCTAGTAGTTGGATCTATGTGATCAAATGGGCTTAGTGCATGACTGGTTGGCTTAGTACATACTGTGTGTTGAGAACTTGCAGAGATAAGTGCAAGTGATTGAAGAAGGCTTTGTGCTTGTACCTAGCTTGGGGAAGGAGGATCTAGCAAGGTGTGCATAGATATCATGTCCTATGTGGAGTGGGTTCTGTAGCTCTTTGCATGTACGAAAATTGGTAGAAGATAATAAAGAAGAAGAAGAGTTGGTGGACGTAACCCCACACTAGGGTGAACCACATATATCCTATGTTATGGTTTCTTTGTGCAATATGGTTGATACGTTATTAATGTGATTTATTCTTAGTGTTGTAATCTTTATGTTAGATGCATATGATATAATATCTTAGTGCTTATGATATGAATGAATGTTAGATCTTCTTTGATGCTATGTGCTAAATGGATAAATGTGATTAGATCTTGAAGGATACTATGTTGTTCTGTAATTAGGGTTCTGACCTGTGATGTGAATAAGGGTAAAAGATAATGAATGTTAACTGCTAAGTGCTCTATTAAGTGTTGTGATCATAGATCTGTCTCCCAGCTAGGTTGTATACACTTGAGTTCGACAACCATCCCTGCCTCTACCTCAGGTGAGACTTCATCTGCTTCGCAAGAGTTGCCTAAAGGGACAATAGTTAGGGTTTTATTGGTGTGTTGTGTTATCATTGAACCCTGGGTCTGCCCTTGTTCCAACACAAGGCAAGGGGAGTTGGCAAGAGGGGTGCCCACATGAGAAATTGTCACGAAAATGGGAGAAAAACCACATAAGGGAGAACTAGGCAAGAAGATGAGTTGTGTGCCAGATAAGGAGAAAAGTTGGCTGCAACTTAAATTTTTTAAGATGAATTGGGAAAGGGATGAACCCAAAGGAAAGTCAAGGCGAGTCGACAAGAGGTGCACTGACATGAGGAGTCGTCACAAAAATGAGAGAACAACCACACAAGGGAGAGCTAGGGAAGAAGACGAGTCATGTTTTGGATAAGGAGAAATGTTGGCTCCAACTTAACATTTTTAAGATGAATTGGGAAAGGCAAGGCGAGTCGATGAGAGGGGAACCCACATGAGGAGTCGTCGCAAAAACGAGAGAAAAAACACACAAGGGAGAGATAGGAAATAATATGAGTTGTGTGTCGAATAAGGAGAAAAGTTGGCTCCAACTTAACATTTTTAAGACAAATTGGCCAAGGAAAGGTGCCGAAAGTCAAGGCATGGCGATTTGGAAAGAGGGCCACCCACATGAGGATTTGTTGCGAAAATGGGAGAACAACCATAGAAGGGAGAGTTAGCCAAGAAGATGGGTCGTGTGTAGCATAAGGAGCAAAGTTGGCTCCAAATTAAATATTTTAAGATAGTTTGGGCAAGGCAGGGCACCCCAAGGCAAAGCAAGGCGAGTTGGCAAAAGGGACACCCACATGAGGAATTTTCATGAAAATGGGAGAAAAAACACACAAGGGAGAGTGGGGCAAGAAGACGAGTTGTGTGATGGATAAGGAGAAAAGTTAGCTCCAACTTAACATTTTTAGGATTCCTTGGGAAAGGTAGAGCTCCCAAAGGCAATGCAAGGTGAGTTGGCAAGAGGGGCACCCACATGAGGAATCAACGTGAAAAGGGGATAACAACCACACAAGGGAGAGCTAGGAAAGAAGATGAATTGGGTGCCCGATAAGGAGCAAAGTTGGATTTGGCTTAATGTTTTTAAGATGGCTTGGGAAAGGCATGGTTCCCAAAGGAAAGGCAAGTTGCCTGAAGGTGAGACAACACAATGCATCCAAAGGCAAGGCAAGGTAGCACTAGGCAAGAAGATGAGCCAACCATCGGATAAGGAGTAAAGTTGGTCTCAAATTAAAAAAATTTAAGTCGGCCTAGGAAAGGCATGATGTCGAGAGGAAAGACAAAAGGAAAGTCAAGGTTCTAGGAGGCAAGGCAAGGAAAGGTAGCGCTATGCAAGAAGATAAGCCAACTGTCGGATAAGGAATACAGTTGGTCACAACTTAACTTTTTTAAAAAGGCCTGGGCAATGAAAGGCACTAAGAGGAAAGGTATGGTAAGGAACATGGTAAGGCAAGGTTCCAGGAGGCAAGGAAAGAAAAATCACAAGGAAAGGGGTCAAGAGGCAAGGCATTACAAGGCACCAAGATGCAAGGTAAGGCAAGACAAGATGCCAAGAGGAAAGGAAAGGCAAGGTGCTAGGAGGAAAGGCAAGGGAAGGTGCCAGGAGGAAAGTCAAGTTTTGTCAACATGAGGAGATCTCACAAAAGTTTAGGAACAACCACACAAGGTAGCTCTAGGAAAGAAGACAAGACAACCATCGGATAAGGAGTAAAGTTGGTCACAACATAACTTTTTTAAGGCGGCTTGGGCAAGGCAAGGTGTCAAGAGGCAAGGCACAAGGAAAAGGGCCTAGAGGCAAGGAAAGGAAAGGTAGTGCTAGGCATGAAGATGAGCCAATCATCAGATAAGGAGTGAAGGTGGTCACAACTTAAATTTTTTAAGACAACCTAGGCAAGGAAAGACAAGGAAAGGCATGAGGAGGCATGGCAAGGCTAGGTAATGCTAGGAAAAAGGACAAGCCAATCGCCAGATAAGGAGTGTAGGTGGTCACCAATAAATTTTTTTAAGATGTCCTAGGCAAGGTAATACAAGGAAAGGCACCAAGAGGCAAGGAAAGTCAAGGTGCGAGGAGGGAAGGTGGGGAAAAGCACCAAGAGGAAAGGAAAGGAAAGTCAAGGTAGCTCTAGGCAAGAAGATGAGTCGACCATCAGATAAGGTGTAAAGATGGTCAAAACTTAAATTTTTTTAGATTCCCCAGGGAAATAAAGTCAAGGAAAGGAGTCAAGACACAAGGCAAGGAAAGGAAAGTCGTCGGGAGGCAAGGAAAGGAAGGGCATGCCACAAGGAAAGGCGAGGCGCGAAGAGGCAAGGCAATGTAGGGCACGACACAAGTCAAGACAAGGCATGAAGAGGAAAGTCAAGGCAAGGTGCAAGAGGACGAGTTGGGACACGATGGCCCAAATGATGGTTGAGTTGGTGGACGCATCATGACTTAGGAGGACCCATGCGGTGAAGGGTAACCATGCATAGAACATGCCTGAATGTACCGGCACATGCCCATAAGAACTATTTATTATTTACATCATTTTAAAATATAAAACTCATGTTATATATTATGTTTTCACATTATTTAGACATCATCCTCTTTAATTTAGTGTAAAAAAGAGAGAAGTTATTTACTTGTCATTCTTTTTCATTTAATATTCAAATCATTTTACAATATAAAACTTATTATGATGGTTAAAAAAAATCAATATGAAACTCATGATTAATAATTTTTCACATTATTTATTTAGTTATAGTTTTCTTTTTTAATATGAAAATGAGCGGATTTATTTAGTTAATTCGGCCATGTCCATGTACAGGGACATGCTCATAAGAACTATTTATTCATTAGATCATTTTAAAATATAAAACTCATGTGATATATTAAGTTTTCACATTATTTAGGCACCCTTTTCTTTCAATTAGTGTAAAAAAGAGTAAAGTTATTTACGTGTCATCCTTTTTCATTTAATATTAAAATCATTTTACAATATAAAAGTTATTATGATGGTTAAAAAAATATCAATATGAAACTCATGATGTTTAATAATTTTTCACATTATTTATTTAGCTATAGTTTTCTTTTTAATATGAAAATGAGGGGAGTTATTTAGTTAATTCAGATTTGTCCATGTATAGGGACAGGTCTGTAAGAACTATTTATTGATTAGATCATTTTAAAATATAAAACTCATGTTATGTATTAAGTTTTCACATTATTTAGGCGTGATTCTCTTTAATTTAGTGTAAAAAAGTGTGAAGTTATTTACCTGCCATTCTTTTTTATTTAATATTCAAATAATTTTACAACATAAAACTTATTACGATGGTTAAAAAAAATCAATATGAAACTCATGATGTTTAATAAGTTTTCACATTATTTATTTAGCTATAGTTTTCTTTTTTAATATGAAAATGAGTGGAGTTATTTAGTTAATTTGACCCTGTCCATGTACAGGGACAGGCCCATAAGAACTATTTATTATTTAGATCATTTTAAAATATAAAACTCATGTTATATATTACATTTTCACATTATTTAGGCGTCATTCTCTTTAATTTAGTGTAAAAAAGAGTGACGTTATTTACTTGTCATTCTTTTTCATTTAATATTCAAGTCATTTTACAATATAAAACTTATTATGATGGTTAAAAAAAATCAATATGAAACTCATGACGTTTAATAAGTTTTCACATTATTTATTTATCTATAGTTTTCTTTTTTAATACGAAAATGAGTGGAGTTATTTAGTTGTCATTATCTTTTATTTATTATTCAAAATAATTTTACAACATAAACTCGTAATGTTTAAAATATTTTTTCAATATAAAAATCATGATGCTTAATACATTTTCAGGCTTGAATTCAACCCTGTCCATGTACAGGGACATGCCCAAATTCGAACCTCTCCATGTACAAATACATACCTAAATTTGGGCATTTGTTAGGGTCCTAACCTGCACATAGGTAGAACAATATATTTGGATGTAATAAAGGTCAATATTAATAAGGCCTTTCAATAAAATAGAATAAGTCGAATGTAAGAAAACCTAATAGAAGCTTCCACTTCCAGAAGGATCTTCCTCTAGATGTTTCTTTTGATAGACATATTTAGTATAAATAGGAGTCAAGGGTATGAGAACCCTATATTGGATATTATTGTAATAGAGATCTTCTCAACTAGAGTTTTCCCCCTCGAAGAGGCCCATGAACATTCCTCTCAAAATCAAAGTGTTATTTCGGTTGTTATTCATATATCATTTTAGTGTTATTGTGGTGATTGTTCTGGTTATATTGTTGTTATTCTTCCATTTCTATCATTTTATTTCTATTCTGCATACTTTTTATATCTGGTATATTACAAGTGGTATTAGAGCACTTTCCTCAGTAGAAATTGTGGGTTAATTTTTTTTTCAGGTTAGAGGCATATTCCGACGTCTTTAAGCCACAAAGATATGTCATTATGCGCATAAACCCATGGTTGAGGGATTCATACACGTAGGAAATACAAGTGTTACTTAAGCGCACATCTGTTGGCCACCCTTGTAACCGCTGTTGGTACCTCTTCGAGTGGTAGCACATCCGACAACACCTATGTACGGATCGACCTAGATTACCTGAAGCCCTCTTTAGATAACCCGATTGGTCGCCTGACTGCTATAGTGCCACCGAGAAAATCACTCGGGAAGATACTCTCTAGTACCTAGGTAGTCGGGTAGTACGGCTAAGGGTACAGTCTAGCCTCCTTAGTTAGTGCCCTGAGATATTGGTCTGAGTAATACTATTGGACCCCACACGTATATTAGAGAGTTATAGCATAGGGAAAACCCTTTTTTGTAGAACCATTGAATACCTAACCCTTGGGGAAATAAACATAAACAAATTAAAATAGACAATATCTATTGTCGCGCAATTGTGTTCTAGTTGCCAAAACACTACAAATTTATTCTTGGTTAGGCATTTGGGCATTTCATCACTACAATGTTCTTCAAACTGGAGTATAACTCTGCAGGTGTAAAAAAAAGTCTGAAAAGTTTTTCACCATTATTTGGGACCTATTCCATTGGATTTATCTCTTCACCATTATCCCATTCATACATATCATTTTTCAGCAAAAAATTTGACCCCACCCGCCCCATTTTGGTTCCCTCATCATCATGTACCATACTTGTAGCCAAGACCTGGAATCTCACTTCAATACCTTGCAATCTAATTTCACCGAGACCCAACAAGAAGTGAAACAACTTAGTGCCAATGTTGTCTCCATCAATACAACCATGTAGTCCTCAATCTTGAATCTTTTGTTTCAATTCTCTTCACCAAGATGCATGTCCCTACAGATAACCCTTTATCTGAACCACCTTCAGATAATGAAGCTAAACATTCCTCTAACTTTCAGCACCATCACTTTCAACGTGACCTACGCCTTCCACGGGTGGATGTGACCAAATTTGATGGCTCCGATCCCATGTGTTGGGTAACCCAAATGGAGCATTATTTCTCTTTATACGGAATTATAGATGACTTGGCCAAACTCTAGTATGGTTTTCTCCATCTAGATCAAGAATGTTGGCAATGGAGAAAAACTTCCTGTCAAGGGTATATTGCTTGGACACAATTTGTGGCAGAGCTTTATGAACACTTTGACACTGACACAAACCATTTGGGTCGTTTGACAAAGTTGAAACAATCAGGAACAGTGGAAGACTTTATAGCTGCTTTTGAGAGACTGGGTTTCCGGATAGAGGGCATGTTGAATGCCTTTTTTCGAGATTGTTTTATCAGTGACCTCAAGGATGAGATTTGGGCTCATGTCCTCATGGCTCGGCCTCAAAGTTGGGTGGAGGATATTTTGGAAGAGGCTGTTGAAACTCCCCTTATGTTTGAGTCACCTGAAACCACTGACATAACCCCTCCCTCAGACCCTCCTAAAGTAGAACCGGTCATTTCCATCAATGCTCTCACTGGCTTCTCTGCTCCCCAAACCCTCAAGCTAATCGGTTACATCAAGAATAGGAAGGTCATCATTCTGGTTGATAGTGGAAGAACCCATAATTTTATTCATCGCCGCATTTCCCAAGAAACTCATTGCTACATCCATGTCGGCAATAATTTCCAAATCATGATTGCCAATGGTGGCTCCATGAAATGTGGAGGGCATTGTGAAAATGTGCATCTCCAAATTGGTGACTACCACCTGAAATCCTATATGTTTGCTATCGACATGGGCAGTTGTGACATTGTGTTGGGTGCAGACTGTCTAAGGACTTTGGTTCCCATTCTCATGGATTTTAAGAAATTAACCATGCAATTCGACTAGGAGGGAAAAAAATATAATTTCAAAGGAATCATCACTGGTTCACCTAAGATCATTAGTTCCCATCGCATGGAAAATCTGTTCAAAAAAGGTCATTCTAGTGTTATTGCCCAACTCCATGCCATACAAGCAACAAAGACACACTTGGTGGCACAAGACCTCCAATCCATCATTTCTAAACATCAAGTGGTCTTTTCCACCCCCGAGGGACTCCCTCCTTCCTGTGGTGTTCATGATCATTCCATTCCCCTTGTACTAGGAAACTTTCCTCCCAATATCCGTCCGTATTGTCACCCCTTTTCCCAAAAAAATGAAATTGAGAAAATTATCTAGGAACTCCTTAACGGAAGCATTATCCACCCTAGTACGAGCCCCTATTCTTCTCCTGTGGTCATGGTCCTGAAGAAAGAAGGTTCTTGGTGAATGCGTCCT
>ML803949.1:20405-34464 GCA_009831015.1 Picea engelmannii
AAATCAGCTTGGACAAATCTTAGAAAAACTTGAGATTATTCAGACAAGAGTCCAAGAATTAAAAGATTCTTTTGAAAAGGAGAAAAGACCAACTTCTCGAATAAGTTTTGCTGAGATTGAAGATCAAACCTCATGCAAATGGTTTGGTTCCTCTTCTGATCAATCTAAGCAGTTGACATTAAAACAATTGTCTAAGGAGCTAGCAAATTCCAATCTTGCTTGAATTGCTGAGGTAGTTTTACTAGCCATACAAAAAATCAATCTAGTAAAATCTCAGGCCTCCAAATTACAAGAGGATATAAAATCTCATAATAGTATCTCATCTTCTTCAGTACCTTTTATCAAAGGAATTGATGAGGTTGAAATTTCAAATGCACCTAGATCTTCAGATAATGATGCAGGAGGAAATCCCTTCCAAACTGCATGGGAAACATGGTGCAATGCCAAATATGGCTCAAGCAAAAAAGGTTCCATTCGACCCAACTGATTCCCAAGAACATGATAGTTTCAGTAGAGAAAATATAGACCTAGTGCTTATGACTAATCTCAACTATAGATCCAGAAATGAAATGATGATAATATTTCATAAATGGCAAGCTTGGGCAAAAACACAAAATATTATTTTCAGAAATCGTGTTGCATGGAACGAATTAGCTTTAAGTCTAACTTGGGGTTTCATAGGAAACCTAGGACTCTGGTGGGATAGAGTCAATGAATCAGATAAGCTCAAGATAATGAATCCTGATCATCCTATCGATGAGCTTATCAAAGTTGTTGTACATGAATTCTATGGCAGCCAACATATAGACTCTACACATTATGCAAATATGTTTATGCGTCAAAAGTTGTGTTATATAAACCAGTTGTCTGGATTCTTGTGCACTATGCAAGACCTTTTGTATAGAGCTTCAAATCTAGACAATGTAGCATACTTAAGAAAATACCTTTCCGCTATGCCTGGAAAGATTCCAGATCTTGTTAGAGAACGTCTCGAAACACTGAATATCGATTTAGAAAAACTCTCTCTAACAGGTCTACATGAACATATAGTCACAACCCTACAGAAATAATGTCTGAGAAGACAAACAAATAAATCAGTTAAGAAACAATTAGGGCTTGACTCCAGCATTTGCGATGTGTTCATAGAAACATATCACTTTGGTTGCAAACCAAAGTAAGGGAAGAAAGAATCCTGTAAAATAGATTGTGGTTGTTTCTAATGCAAATAAAAAATGAGCCTTTCAAGAAAAGGTTTCCTAAGAGATTTAGCAATAAAAAACGAGGACCAAAGAAAGCCCTTTTCAAACATCGACATAGCCCTACACAAGATGCAAAAACAACATGTTTTATCTGCAAAAATCCTGGCCACTAGGCTTCATAGTGTCCTCTGCGAAAGAAATCAAGGTTCCAACACAAGATAATGGACTTATTCCAAACAGGATATGATCCAGCAGAATGGGAACTTGTTTCTAATCGTTCAGATGGTGAATATTTATCACTAACTGAAGATGATTCAAATTCTCCCCACGATTTCAATTATGATTTTGACAATTCTGAAATCTCTACAGTTTCAAAATCATTAAATTTTTTGGATATCAAAATGTTTTCCACTGAAGATGATATTCCCTCACTGAGATACCGTCAATCGGTAATCCAAAATAAATTGTCTCAATTGACCCCCGATCAATTTCAGCTTTCTAAAAGGTTGAATGCTCAACTCTCCTCCATCAACTTTCAACTTGCAAAACACCAGCAGCCAAGTGTGGTGAATATACAACATTATACTCCTACAAATTCATCTTTTAATAGATCTCATCCTACAGCCTCAAGACATACAAGCGATAGGAAAATATTTGATTTCAAACAAACAAAAAATCATCTAGAAGGCATAGAAGAAGTTGAAGAGTATATAGATGATTCACTAGAAAAGACAATCCAAGATCTAGAAGAATCAATCAAAGGAAAATAAGCATTAGTTAAAGAAATATGGAAAGCTTTGAAATTAGAAAAAGAAGAATTAAACTTTCTCAGAACACAAAAGGATGCACAAAGAGAAAGAGAAATGTTTAATTCAGATAATGACACTCTTGACCAATCTATTGAGGCCAGTACATTTAAACAGATAAATGGATTCGAAGATGGGTTGGTAATCTCCATAGACATTAAAGTATCAGGATATATGACCTATACTCTTGATGCTCAGCTAGACACTGGAGCAATGAATTCTTGTGCAAATTATGGTGCAATTCCCTCATACTATTGGCAGCCCATAAATATTTCTTTTAGAGTAGTAAACAAGACTGAGATAAAAATAAAGTCTTTTGCCCCCGATTTTCCCATTATAGTTCAAGGAGGAAAAGTACCAATAAATCTCTATTGCCTTTCACTATAGGTAGCAATTTTGTATAGTTCATTGTTTTAGGTAAAACATATCCATTCCAAGTAAGTCATCCTATGACACCAGGATTGGTAACACTAAACCTCTCCCACAAGTTGAGAAGTCTACAGAAAAATTGGTTCGAATACAAAAGATTGTCAACAATGTTGAAAAACATGGTCTTGATATAATCAAAGATATTAAAGAAAAAATAGAAAAAGAATGTACTTCTGATTATCCTGACGCCTTTTCAACCAGAGAGAAATACTTTGTAAGTTTGCCCTACAAATAAGGCTATGCAACGAAGCCACAAAAAGCCTATGCAAATCATATGTCTCCAACAGAAGCAGAGTACTGCCATAATGAAATCAAAGAATTATTGCAAAGAAAGTTGATAGAACCTAGTAGGAGCCCTTGCACATGTCCAACATTTTATGTCAAAAAACATAGTGAGAAGAAAAGAGGAAAACCCAGAATGGTAATAAATTACAGAGCTCTTAACCAAGCTCTACTCCCTATTAGATTTCCTCTTCCATCAAAAGAACTATTGTTTGCTAAGATTGGCAAATGCAATATATTCAGCAAGTTTGATCTCAAGAGTGGATTTTGGAAAATTGGTATTATTCCTCAATATAGGTACAAAAAAACATTTGTTATGCCTCATGGACAATACCAGTGGAGAGTCATGCCATTCGGATTGAAAAACGCCCCATCAGAATTTCAGAAAAGGATGGATGATATATTTAAGCAATTACCTTTTGTTATTGTATACATTGATGATTTTCTTGTTTGTTCTTTAGATGCCAGGTCACACCATTCACATCTTAAAGTAGTATTTGATCTCTTGTTCAAACATGGTCTAGTTTTGAGTAAATCAAAACTATGTTAGGCAAAGACAAAGATTGAATATCTAGGTTTGATCCTATCAAGAGGATCTGTTGAACTTCAAGATCATGTTTTGAAGAAACTCTTAGAGTTCTCTGATGAAATTGTGGAATAGAAACAACTACAAAGATTTCTTGGTTGTCTCAATTACATCCATCAGTTCTACGAGAATCAAGCTAAGGATGTAAGGATTCTATAGAAAAGATTAAAAAAGAATTTACCATGGAATAACAAGATGACTGCAGCTGTGCAAATTATAAATCAGAAAATCAAAGATTTGCCAAGACTACACCTCCTAGATGTTACATTGCAATTGATACTTGAAACCGATGCATTAAATGAAACATGGGTAGCAGTTCTATTGCAAAAGAATGGCCCAAAGCTAGAAGAAGTTTGTTTATACACATCTGTATGTTTCTCAGACACAGAGTCTAAATATCCCTTGTCTCATAAAGAAATTCTTGCTGTTAAAAATGGGATAAAGAAATTTAGACTATTCTTAAAGCCCATTCATTTTATTGTAAGAACTAATTTAAAACATATGAAAGGTATGTTAACTAATCAACGTTTCTTGGAACAGGGCAATAACAGGATCTTGAGATGGAGTTTATGGCTTGAAGGTTTTGACTTTGATATTCATTATAAGCCAAGGAAAGAAAATTGCATTGCAGATCTGCTTACTAGAGAAGCAACCCCTACTATAAGAGAAATCAACAAATGGCTTCATCCTCCTTGACAGCTCCAGATGCACCAGTAAGATTCAAATGGGTCCTGATTTGTGACAAATGTAAATATTGCTATTGTTTTAAATGCCTACAATATTGTATAAAATCCAGTCCTCTTTGTAAGAATATCCTGGAAAAATGGATACAAGCCAATAATCATTGTATTCCTAATCATAGCTACTTTGTACAAAGCCATAAATTGTCTAGAGGAACTATTGCAGGAGGTCCTATGCAAGGACAAAGATACATATATCTGTATACTCCTTGTATTACTTTTGAGGATTATTGTGCTATTATGATCCAAGCCAGATTTGATGGTTCCTGTTGGATCTTGTTTGATTGTGAAACTTTCAAGGAAAATAAGATATGGTGGTCTGGTTGGTTATTAATCCTACTCTAGAAATACTGTCCACGAGACATCTTATTTTTTGGAAGTAGTAAAGATGCTTTCAAATATTGGTTATGATCAGAAGTAGAGGAAGTTGTTCATTATAATGTTGGGTTCGTCTTCAAACTGTCTTTCCAAGACAACGAACTACTTTATGACCATTCTTAACCACCAGCTCCCTAAAGATATAAAGTTTTCAGTGATTACTATGGAGATATTTGTGTTCCAGAAGAGGACTTAATTCCTGCTATGCAAGGTTCACCGTTATACAAGTGTTTCAATGGTTTACCACCTTTCTCAGATTACTTTGGCTCACCACCAAGTAGTCATTTCAATTACGATAGTAATGATAGTGGTTACTCATTTGATTCTATCACCGAACATAACATAATCAATAGCATGGAAGCATGATGGACCATCCAATCTTGTAATAATTAGATTCTATTCATGTCTAATGAGCCAACAGTGGTGTTCCGTCTGTTCCTTGGGTTCCAGCTGAAATCCGCTTTCTGTCACTATTTTTACTGTATATATATATATATATATAGATATCCAATATAATTTTAATGTATATATTCTTTGTTTCAGTGCATCAACATGCGTATACATAAAGTATATGTACTTTTTGGGTTGTGTCTATATTAATCTCGAAAAATTGCATGCGAAGATATGGAATTCAGAAGCTGGTAAGGCCTTCAGGAAGGAGGATCACCATCCCAATGGAGGAGGAGACAATCCCTTTCTATCGTCTGAAATTCCTCTGAGTTTGGTTTCTTCCCTTTATATACTTGTGATCAGGTGATGCCCATGCCCATTCTTCTCAATGTAATTGATGAGAATTTGGTCCTTAGGAGTCCAGGGGGTCTTCTTTAACTCCTTGGACTCTTGAAAGAACAAAAGGTTTAGAAGTTGTTGAATCCAACTTTACAAGCAAAATATGCAATTTCAATAAATTACAAAGATGGATGAATTACGATGAAATCATAGGGAAGTGAAAAAGCTTAAAGTTGGGTGATTTGCTGATATTTTAATTTCAAATTCTCATTTCTATGATGATTAGTATAGTAGATCCCATAAAACTTTTCTTCATGTGTTTTTAAGAAAAAAAACAAAATTCTAAAGAATTATAAGTAATATTTTATTTTTTTCCATAACAAATTTGGTTGATTTAATGAAAATTTTAATTATATAACTTTGTTTTTAAATATTTTAATTTGTTAAAAGAAATTTTCATCTTTAAAGTGTTTTTATTCACTTAAAAATAATTTAAAGTATTTTTCTTCACTTAAAAATAATCTAATCACATGAACCATTTATAATGATGATTAAATAAGCCCCAACTTAAACTATCATTAATAGGGCAATAAACTCCCACTATGCATATATTATGAAAGGTTTTCTAGGGATATATTATGAAAGATCCATCTTAACTCTCGATCTATTATGCGACGAGAGGGATCAAAACCCTCTAGGTGCAAACCTCATTTTAGAGTGAAAAACTTCAGGAAATGTTTGCACCTCAAGGGATTTGATTCCTCTCGGCGCTTGATAGATCCGGAGTTAATATGGATCTATGTTGGTTTTAGTCATGAGAAAACTTGAAATTTTTAGATAATAATATTTCTATGTGTGTGTGGGGGGGGGGGGTTAAGGTGAACTTGATACTTTGAGATTTACATCATTATGAATCTAAATAATAACAAAGCAACAATATTTAGTAATTGTTATAGCTCTAAAATGCCACCCTTATTCATTTTTTAGCTTTGGTCTAGACACTCATACACTTTGATGCCACTTTTTTTGAGTTTCCTTCTTAAAAACTCCATTTTTTAATATGTACGCAACCTAAAATACATGCAACCCACGTACATATGCTAGCTAATACATATACAACCTGCATATACTCTAAAAAATTGAAAAAAATAAAATTCCGCGCTTCCCAACTGGGTTTACGGGCTATGTTGGGTTGTACAACCATTTTTACATCTTGTAGCCCTTCTCATAACCGAATAACCATCTAATTTCTATATAAAAAGGGCCCTATGGGGGTCATTTGAACATAGAATGAAGAAGCAAAGAAACTCTACCCAAAATTTCTCCTTCTTTCTCTCTRAGCTTATGCATCTAGTTTTGAGTATCCATCCTCAAAAATCTCATTCTCTCATCCTCTTTATGTAATCCATCAAACCCCTTAGTTTTTCATGTTGATTGAGAGGATTTKCTAGTGATTGTGGGATTAATGCACTTGGAGTCTTATTAGAGGAACCCAGGCGAGGTTCCTAGAGTGGTGTCGACATTAATGATTCTGGTTGTAATCTTCCTTATATGTTATCAATAAAAGAGAACTTTCCTTTCCCAATTCATGTGTCTATGTTCTTGTGAATAATTTTGAATGTTGCGATTTCTTGAACAGATCCCCATTGCTTTGTTTATTTCTTTGTCGTCCCATTGCCCTACCTGTTGGAAATGGTCTAATGCATACAAGTTTGTCTTCCTTGCTAATTTCGAGGGTCTTTATAATTCCAGAGCCGCATCAGGATTCTCTGTTATCCAAGTATCAATGTCTGCTATACCTTCCCAGGTAGTGTTGTATTGTGTCAACTGCATTTCTATCCGATTGTTTTCTTCAATAATTGTTGCAGCCACATTTTGGAAGGGATGTAGGTTGGAATACATATCGACGATGGCACCTTCCATCTCATTTCTCACTTTTTCCACGCTGTCTTTAAAATTTAGGAGGCTTCGTTCATCTATCTTAACTTGTTGGAGCCTCTCTTCCAAATCTTTGATCCTCATTTCCTTTTCCTTGTTCTGTTGGCATACAATTTGTATATTTTCCATAGTTGCATCCATGAATGAAAATCTTGTGTTAGTTGTTTCCATAGGGTCTTCCCTATCAGGCATTTATTGTGATGGGAACCTACGTTACTACTGATAAAGGAGTCCCTTCTACTGTTGGAACGTTTTTAACCCTTTCTTGTACGATCCAACCAATTTTTCTATCGTACGTGAAACTGCGGAGGTCCAATATTTAAGTTGACCAAAAAGGTTCCCAAGGATTCAGACTTAAACATCTAGTCGTTGTTTCTCCTGCACTTGCGGTGGACGTTCCAGGGACATCCAAGTCCATCGGGTGTGTGTCACCCTCTCTATAATCTACATTCTTTTTCTATGTTTCTTATTCAACAACTTTATATGTTGCTTCCTTTGCTGCTAATTATGCTACTACTCTTGTTGCTTCAACTAACTCTTTTTCCTTCTCAGCAACATCTTTCTCTTCAGCCTCCTCTTTTTCTTGTGCTTCATTTTCTGCCCTGGCTTTAGCTCTTTCAACTTCTAACTTTTATTTCTTCTTTGCATCACTCCTCCTCTTCAACACCTTCTCTTGTTCCCTTCCCTTTTTATCAATTGGTGCGTATTCATCCTCTTCTACAGAACCCTAATGAGTTGAGAGGGAGATGGGGGAATATCTCTCAGCTTCATTTCTCTCTACATCTTTTATGGCCGCCGCTCTTGCAACTTCTTTGTCTATGATACTACCTTTTGGTTGACCCTGCCTATTGAAAATAACCTCCTCACGAGTTCTTAAATTTTGATGTACTCCTTATTCTTCCCATAACTCAATGGTGTATTCATAAGGGAGTCTCATGTTATGAAGATTCTCTTTGATAATGTTCCTGGGGTCGTGTCTCCTGAATCTTTCCTCTCCAAAATGGCAGGAGATAAATATGTCTACTTCTACCTAAGCTTGTTTGGTGATTTCAAAAAATTAGTTCCCAATGTATAGGGGCAATGGAGGCCAAATGTATTTCTTTGATCTATATAACATTCCTTTGACCCCATGTATGATGATTTGATATGCTACTTCCTAGAGCACAAGCTTGTCGAGGACGAACCTAGGAAGTAGATGAGGTGGTTTCATTGCACTGTATATCCTGATATATGTACCATGTTCCATTAAATACCAATCCCCAATCCTTCTTATAAATTCTATAGCTTTGTCAGTTATACAAGGTGGGGAGGTGAAAAACATAAACGCATACAGTGGGGCAAGGAAGTGTTCATAGATCCTTTGATAATATGTTCGATATTTGTTCACCCAAAGCACCTTATAGTAAATGTGGATAGAGGCATCAACAAAAAACCAACTCCATACCATGTTCGGGTATTTGTGAGCGATGCACATTATGTCTAGAAGGTAAGAAGACATATGGAAGTTGGGGAAACTACCCAGTTGTGCTTATGTAACAGCTGAAATCACATCTTTAATATTCTAAGACAATATGTCTACCCAATTGAATGAGGCCCCTACATTTTCATAGAAATAAATTAATGGCATATATGACAAAGAAAAGTGTGTTGCATATGGTTCCCCATACAACTTGAACAACATGGCTACCATATACTAGTAGGGTCTTCTTAGATTGGTTGTGCGATATCAACTCTTGGGGCGATATTTTCACTGATTTTCTGCTTTATACCAAGTGGGGAACAAATCCTTCGGTGTAAGCTCCAACTCATTGAGAAGCTGACCATCTAACTTTTTGTTTCCGACCTCAAGATGGTAGCACTTAGCTACATCATCAGGATTTAATGAAGGTATTGGCTCTTTTATTGCATTAAATATATATCTAATATCTATGTATGCATTCTTCAAAATCTAAGATATGGCATCCGCACAAGGGAAAATTGTTAGATGTGCCGCCACCCTAAAAATTCCTAATTTTCTAATGTTCTTAAATTCCTGGAGTTCACATGGGTCCCCTGCTTCTATAGAGAAGTTTTATTTCTTGAACATGTAATAGACTTCCCCCCATTTAAAAATCGCTCCTTCTTTGTCCAGAAGTCCTTATGTATCTTCATATATGGTCTTAACACTTTCTGTATCTATTGTATGGTGGGAGACACTAGATGGTTCAAACCGTGTTGACTTCCTGGTTGTTTTCTTTCATGGAGAAATGTCTGAATCTACAGACAAGAAAAATTTGGAACAAGTAATTTGAAAAATAGTTTAAACTATTAAATCAATCATAAGAGTTAATGAAAACCAATCATGACTTGTTGTTCCTCATAAATGTCAAATAGAATTCAATGCACATTGATATTTTTAGGGTGAAAAACTTTGCATTAACCTGAAAAATGAAATCGGAGAAAAAAACAATAATTCTTTAAATACAGATCAGAGGAATTACTAGTAACTCATCCAAGAAGATCAGAGGGGTTACTAGTAACTCCTCCTAGTAGATCGAAGATGTTACTAGTAACTTCTCCAATGAGTGTTCAAAAGAGTTTTAGCTAGCAATTGGGGTGCTCATAGGTCTTACAAATAACTCCTTTGATCATATCGCGGGAGTTAATATTAACTCCTCTGATACAATCGAAGGAGTTGCTTCCAATTGCTTTGAAGGTTCTCAAAGGTGTTGAGCTTAACTCTCACAAGAATATCGAAGAAGTTAGTAGTAAGTTGTCCCTACTAACTTCTCTAATATGCTCGAAGAGTTACTAAACAAGTTTTCGTACTTAGTTTTTTGCGAACACAAAGAATGGAAAGAAAAACTTATGTTAGTCTAGAGGAATGGGAGGAAAATTTAGGGTTTGATTAGATCGAAACACCATTCCTTGGATGGATTTGGAGGGGGTTTTTCAATGGTTTAAAAGTGAGAGATGGGTTTGGGAAAGGATCAATTGTAGATCATTTGTTTTCCCAATCTATAGCCATGAATGGGTTGTGGGTTGGTGACAAAATGCATGGGGCCTCGTATTGAAGAAGCGATTAAGTGAAGCATGTTCAGGGGGAGAGAAAAAAAGTTATCTAAGGCTAAGGATGCACAAGAAAATAAAAAGAGGAATTAACCCTGTCTTAAGAAAAGGAGAGAGGAAAGAAAGACTTACCGGTTAATCATTATCGCGTGACAGGAAAAGGAACGGGATTTTACCCAAGACAGTGTTTAGCCCAACCTTCTTACTCTCTGGTTTCTAATGATAAATGTTTGAACCTGATTTCAATTTATATATCCCCATGTGAATTAATGACATTTAATGCGGTAGGTTAGGTCAGAGGCATTTAAAACAACTTCGTTGAATTTCTTCAGAATCTTTTAAAACAACATCACTAAATTTGTTTGGAGGAGATACAAATAACTCCTTCAACCATATCAGAGGAGTTAGAAGTAACTCTATCGATATGATTGGAGGAGTTCCTTTTAACTCTTGTGATGTTCATCACTTTATTGGAACGATTGGAAATAACGCCTCCGAGTTGCTCGGAGGAGTTGAAAGTAACTCCTCCGAGCTGTTCGGAGGGGTTGAAAGTAATTCCTTCAATATGTTCAGAGGAGTTTAAAGTAACTCCTCTGAGCCACTCGAAAGAGTTGAAAGTAACTTTGCTGATCAATTTTTAGAAATTCAACTTTGAATGTTCTCTCATTTTCTCAAGTGAATCATGAGTTACCAGGAGAAACTTTTGAATGATTAAGGGGCTCACGAGGTTTTCTCTTGGCTTAAAAAATAAGGAGGCTCCATTTTTATTTAAGTACCAAAATAGAAGGAAAAATGGAGGGGTTGTATTGCCAATCACAACATTTGGCTACTAGATTTGGGCAAGGAACTTGGAAAGAGACTATTGAATCAACTTCTCCATTTGTAAGTTGTAATGTTGTTTTAATCATTAATAGAAGGTGTATTGGATGTTTCCCTCTATTCAATTGTCTATTTTCTTGCATATATTCATTTGGATAAAATTAGTGGAGTTATGCATTATAATCTGTTAGTAGACTTGTTGTTGACTTCTATTCATCTACTTTGATCTTGGGAAGAACCTTGCTTTATTGTGTGCAGATCGCTATCTCTCAGAGCAGTAATAATCTTTGTCCAAGAAACCAACCAGAAGCATGCAAGGAAAACCTTAAGAAATCGGGTATGCTTCCTCATCACAAAGACTCCTAGTTGTCTTTTTCATATAGATCAGACCTTGGAACTCATTTACATTACACCTCTATCTTTTTCTTAGGTATAGGAAGAACCTAATGGAGCTCATATCATGTAAGGCTCAAAATACCTACAATAGATTGACGACCATACTGGGAACGCCCTTTATGTGATTTCTTCCTACTTTATGCATTTTTCTTTCTAAGATATTCATTGTTAGGGTCCTAACCCGTACATAGGTAGAACAATATATTTGGATGTAATAAATGTCAATATTAATAAGGTCTTTCAATAAAATATAATAAGGCGGATGTAAGAAGACCTAATAGAAGCTTCCGCTTCTAGAAGGATCTTCCTCTAGATGCTTCTTTTTAGTATAAATAGGAGTCGAGGGTATGAGAACCCTAGCTTGTATATTATTGTAATAGAGCTCTTCTCAATGGAGGTTGCCCCCTCAAAGAGGCCCGTGAACATTGCTTTCATATTCAAAGTGTTATTTCTGTTATTATTCTTATATCATTCCAATGTTATTGTGGTGAATGTTCTGGTTATATTATTGTTATTCTTCCATTACTATCGTTTTATTTTTGTTCTGCATACATTTTATATCTGGTGTATTACAAGTGGTATCAGAGCTCTTTCCTCGGCAGAAAGTGTGGGTTAAATTTTTTTTCATAGTAGAGACATATTCTGATGTCTTTAAGCCATAGAGATATGTCATTACATTCATAAACTAGTGGTTGAGGGATTCATACACGTAGGAAATACAAGTGGTACTTAAGCACATATCTGTTGGCCACCGTTGTAACCCCTGTTGGTACCCCTTTTAGTGGTAGCGCATCAGACAACACTTGTGTACGTATCAGCCTAGATTACCTGAATCCCTCTTTAGATAAACTGATCTGTCGTTTGAATACTATAGTGTCACCGAGAACAACACTCGAGAAGATACTCTCTAGTACCTGGGTAGTCGAGTAGTATAGCTAAGGGTATGGTCTATCTTCCTTAGTTAGTGCTCTGAGATATTGGGCCGAGTACTACTGTTGGACCCCACATGTATATCAGAGAGCTATAGCACAGGGCAAACCCTTGTCTGTAGAACCCTTGAATACCTAACCCTTGGGGAAAGAAACATAAACATATTAAAACAGACAAGATCTATTGCCACGCAACTGTGTTCAGGTTGCCAAGTAAATAAAAATTTCTTTCTGGTAAAGAATTTGGGCATTTCCTCTCTGCAGTATTCTTCAGACCAAACATTAAAAAAAAAAAATTACTAGAATTTGTTTCACCATTATTTCATCCCTATTCCATTGGATTCATCTCTTCTCCCTTATCACATTCATCCATATCATTTTTTTGGAAAAAAAAATTTTACCCCGCTCACCCCTTTTCAATTCCCCCATCCTCATGGCCCATACTCGTAGCCAGGACATGGAAGCTCACTTAAACACCTTGTAGTCTAGTCTCATTGAGAGCCAACAAGAAGTGAAACAAATCAGTGCCAATGTCACCGCCATCAATACAACCATGCATTCCTCAATGGGCAAAATCAAACAAGACCTCACCACCCATATTGAATCAGTCTTTTCAGCACTCTACACCAAACTGCATATCCCTACAGATAACCCTTACTCTTCCTCACCCCCACATATTGAAGGTGACCATTCCTCTCATTCCCATACCTTGTAGAACCATCACTTTCAATGTGACCTATGTCTTCCACGGGTGGATGTGACCAAATTTGATGGCTCAGACCCCACTGGTTGGGTAACCCAAATGGAACATTACTTCTCTTTATACAACATTACAGATGACTTTTCCAAACTCTGGTATGGTGTTATCCATCTAGATCAAGAACGTTGGCAATGGTGGCAATGGAGAAAAAATTCTTGTCAAGGGTATATTGCTTGCACACAATTTGTGGCAGAGCTTTATGAATGATTTTACACTGACACCAACCATTTGGGCCATTTGAAAAAGATGAAACAATTAGGAACAGTGGACGACTTTATAGATGCCTTTGAGCACCTGGCTTTTAGAACAGAGGGCATGTCTCATGCCTTTTTCCGGGAGTGTTTTATGAGTGGCCTCAAGGATGAAATTCGGGCCCATGTCCTCATGGCTAGGCCTGAGAGTTGGGTGGAGGCTACCAAAAGAGATAAAGAAGCACAACAAGTTGTATCTTCTCAAAACCGCAAACCCTCCTTCATCCCTCGCCCTAAACCATTAAATCCCACTACTCCCTCTGCTCCACTAAAGATCCAAAAATTGACCCGGGCTAAAATCGTTGAACGACAAATCAAAGGCCTTTGTTATAAATATGATGAAAAATATTTCTTGGGCCATAAGTGTAAAGAAAAAAATCTTTGTATGGCCATATCCAAGGAGATTTTATAAGAAGATGAAGAGACTCCCTCTATGTCTGAATCCCCTGAATCCACTGACATAACCCCTCCCTCAGACCCTCCCAAAGTAGAACCAAGCATTTCCCTCAATGCTTTCATTGGATTCTCTGCTCCCCAAACCCTCAAGCTAATCGGTTACATCAAGCATCGGAAGTTCATCATTCTGGTTGATAGTGGCAACACCCATAATTTTATTCATCGCCACATTGCCTAAGAAACTCATTGCTACATCCATGCAGTCAATAATTTCCAAATCATGATTGCTAATGGTGGTTCCATGAAATGTGGAGGGTGTTGTGAAAATGTGTGTCTCCAAATTGGTGACTACCACCTGAAATCCCATATGTTT
>ML803949.1:34564-46908 GCA_009831015.1 Picea engelmannii
GTAGTTGTGGGAGGTATTAAACTCCATGTATAACCTTGAAAAGACTAGAATATCCTAGGCAGCAAGAGAAACCCTAAAGCATTGGACATAACCCTAGAAGACAAGTTGACTAAAGAAAATATTTAATATTGTGTTTTAGCCTCCAGAAAGAGAATCGAGGCCAGAAAACTAAGAAAGAACTGTATAAATATAGGATGTCAGAGCTTGCAACTATAGAAATTTAGTAAGTGTGGAAATTTGGAGAGTAGTTACAGCTGCAACTACTACAACTTGTATTTTCAGTTTTAGGCTTGGACTTTCTCTTGGTTATGGTTTGGACTTTATGCCTGGTACACTAGTTCTAGAGAGTGGTACGCTACCTTGGTTGGCTATTGGGTCTAGGTTTTTCTTCTGGAATTATTCACTACCAAGGTTAAGGTGGTCGGGGTGGCTTCGGCCTATGGTTGGGTGACAATATTACTATATTGTCTATGGTGAAACGAGCACACCTATTTTTCTAACAGACACTCCCCAAAAAGAGAAACATTGTGACCAGAAGGTATGGTAACTCCTTGTAATATTAAGAGCATAGATGTTCTCCCCCTTAAGGAAAGAAAAGTGCGACCAACGGGTCTCGGGTTTCTCTATGTACACTGGGAAAGTTTGACCAAAATAGAGGAATGAAAATATGCTAGATATGGATGAGATCTATTAGATCCAAGGTGGATATTTCTTCAATTAAACTTAGGAAAGAATACAAATTTTTTTGGCAATCATATTAGGAGACTTCAATGAATGAATGTAATATACCATATATAAAATGTATGCAGAACAGAAATAAAATGCTAGTAATGGCAGAATAACAACAATATAACCAAAAGATTCACCATAATAACACTGGAATGATATAAGAATAACAACAAAAATAACACTTTGAATCTGAAATCAATGTTCACGAGCCTCTTCGAGGGGGCAACCTCTAGTTGAGCAGAGATCTATTACAATAATATCCAAGCTAGGGTTCTCATACCATCGACTCCTATTTATACTAAAAAGAAGCAACTAGAGGAAGATCCTTCTAGAAGCAGAAGCTTCTATTAGGTCTTCTTACATCCGCCTTATTCTATTTTATTGAAAGGCCTTATTAATATTGACCTTTATTACATCCAAATATATTGTTCTACATATGTGCGGGTTAGGACCCTAACATGTCTGCCCCCTTAAAAACAACCTTGTCCTCAAGGCTTGAGATGAGGAAATTACTGCAGAATGGTAGATGGTTCCCAAGTGGCATCTGTTGGAGTTGTATATTTCCACTGGAATAGCACTTCCTTGATGGTTCTCTGACATAGGCGATGCTCACACTAGTCCAAAACTGCTTCTAGTTGTAGCCAAATGGATCCTTCTTCAGCTAACTCTAGAAGGTTGATTTGAATTTGGCACTTAGCTCCAATCACCTTCTTTAAGCATGAAACATGAAAAAAAGGATGTAGCTTTGAATGGCTGGGAAAATCTAACTAATAGGTGACTTGTCCCACACACTTGAGCACGGTATAAGGACCATAAAATTTGGGCACTAGCTTTTGACAATTCTCAGCCTTGAGGGAATTTTGCTTGTAAGGTTACAGTCGAAGAAACACCTGATCCCCTTCTGCAAATTGA
Source organism: Picea engelmannii (assembly GCA_009831015.1). NCBI lineage: Eukaryota > Viridiplantae > Streptophyta > Pinopsida > Pinales > Pinaceae > Picea > Picea engelmannii. Next base: position 36,206 of record ML803949.1, read on the forward strand.
CATTCAGAGCGACCTTGATTTGCTTGTTGCTTCATGCGATTCTATGCCATGACAAAATTCTCTTTGAGGGTATGGAGAATGGCCTCTTGAGCTGTAAGTGTTAGGTCAACCGCATGGACTTTTGAGGCACTCGATAAGTATGAGAGAACTGAAGGTGGCTTCTGTCCATATACCACTTCAAAAGGAGTCATGCATGTAGTTGTATGGTATGAAGTGTTGTACCACCATTTAGCTAGGGGTAACCATTGAGCCCACTGATTTTTCTTTTCCGAGGCAAAACACCTCAAATATGTTTCCAAACACTTGTTGACAACTTTCATTTGGCCATCAGTCTAGGGATGATAAGTTGTGTTGAGATGAAATCCTGTGCCTTGTATCTTGAACATTTCTTGCCAAAAATTGATTGTGAAAATTGGGTCACCATCAGAAACCATAGAGTGTGACATGCCATGAATCTTGAAGACCTGATCCATGAAGATTTGAGCCACTGTGGATGCTGTAAACGAGTGTTGAAGGGTGTAGAAATGAGCATACTTGGAAAGGCGATCAACCACCACCATGATGACGGATTTATTTCCCGATTTGGGTAAGCCAGTAATAAAATCCATAGATATATCCTTCCAAATAGCAGGTGGAATCGATAGCCGTTGTAGTGTACCTATCGATTTGAATATTTCTCCCTTGTTGCATTGACACACGTCACATTCAGCTACAAAATTATGAATGTCCTATTTCATACCCTTCCAGAAAAAGGAACGTTTGACCCTGTCATAGGTTTTGGTGAACCCGGAGTGCCCTGTTGTGGGTGTAGCATGAAGCTCATAAAGTACCGTGGATTTAAGCTTTGATTGTTTACTTAAATACAAATGATGTTTGTATCAAAGTTCCTCATGGAGCCAAGAGTACCCTGAGGAAGCTGGAGCATTGGAATGCAATTGTTGGATCAACTGCAAACTTTTGGGGTCTTGTAGCCATTCCTGGCGAACGGCTTGGAGCCAATCTGGTATAATGAATGAAAGAGAAAAAAGGGATCCTTCATCTTCATATTTTCGAGAAAGTGCATCCGCAACCACATTGTCTTTTCCTTTCTTATAAATGATCTCATAATCATATCCAAAGAGTTTAGTCACCCATTTTTGTTGTTTTGGGGAGGAAATGTGGTGTTCCAGAAAATACTTGAGGCTTTGATGGTCTGTCTTAATTTGGAACTGTTGCCCCAATAGATAAGGATGCCACAGATCCACGACATGTAGAATAACCAACATTTCATTTTCATAGATGGATTTACCTAGATTTCTTTCAAATATTTGCTTGCTGGTAAATGCCAAAGGTCAACCCTCTTTCATAAGGACAACACCAATTCCTTTCCTTGAGGCATCACATTCCAACACAAAGGTCTTTGTGAAATTGGGAAGGGCGAGGACTGGAGTGGTGCACATGGCCATCTTCAAGGTTTGAAAAGCTTGAGCAATGGATGGAGTCCAAGTGAAAGAGTTATTTTTTAGGAGAGTAGTGAGAGGTGCTGCAATCTTCCCATAATTCTTAACAAACTTGCGATAATACCCTGTTAAGCCTAGAAATCAACGCAAGCTCTTAAGAGTCTTTGGGTGAGGCCAGTCTTGCATAGCTTCAATATTCTTAGGATCCACTCTGACGCCATATTTTCCAACCAGATGACCCAAGTATTCTACTTCTGAGGCACCAAAAGCACATTTGGACTTTTTTAGGAAAAGTTGGTGCTAAGAGAGTAGATGGAGAACTCGATCCACATGAGCAAGATGGTTTGTCCATGTTTTTTTATATATGAGGATATCATCAAAGAAAACTAAGACAAAATGGTAGAGTAAAGGATGGAAGACATGATTCATGAGGCTTTGGAAGGTGGAGGGGGCATTACACAAGCCAAAGGGCATGACCAAAAACTCATAGTGGCCCTCATGAGTTCTAAAGGAAGTCTTGGGAATATCTACCTCTTTCATACGTATCTGATGGTGGCTCGAACGAAGATCCAATTTAGTGAAGAATTGGGAGCCACTCAATTCATCCAGGAGGTCATCAATGACATGAATGGGGGATTTGTCTTTGATGGTAATTTTGTTGAGGGCACAGAAGTCAGGACACATTTTCCAAGAAACTTCTTTCTTCAGGAACATGACCATAGGAGATGAGTAGGAGCTCGTACTAGGGTGGATAACGCCTACATTAAGGAGTTCCTGGACCATTTTCTCAATTTCATTTTTTGGGGAAAAGGGGTGACGATACAGACGGATATTGGGAGGAAGGCTTCCTAGTACAAGGGGAATGGAATGATCATGAACACCACGGGAAGGAGGGAGGCCTTGGGGAGTAGAAAATACCAATTTATGTTTAGAAAGGATGGCTTGGAGGTCTTGTGGTACGAAAGGTGTCTCTGTTGCTTGTATGGCACGGAGTTGGGCGATAACACCAGAATGACCCTTTTTGAGTAGCTTTTCCATGTGATGGGAACTAATGATCTCAGGTGAACCTATGGTGATGCCTTGGAACTTATATTGGTGGCCCTCTTTTTTGAATTGCATGGTTAAGTCTTTAAAATTCATGAGAATGGGACCCAAAGTCCTTAGCCAGTATGCACCCAGTACAATGTCACAACCTCCCATGTTGATAGCAAACATATGGGATTTCAGGTGGTAGTCACCAATTTGGAGACACACATTTTCACAACACCCTCCACATTTCATGGAACCACCATTAGCAATCATGATTTGGAAATTATTGACTGCATGGATGTAGCAATGAGTTTCTTAGGCAATGTGGCGATGAATAAAATTATGGGTGTTGCCACTATCAACCAGAATGATGAACTTCCGATGCTTGATGTAACCGATTAGCTTGAGGGTTTGGGGAGCAGAGAATCCAATGAAAGCATTGAGGGAAATGCTTGGTTCTACTTTGGGAGGGTCTGAGGGAGGGGTTATGTCAGTGGATTCAGGGGATTCAGACATAGAGGGAGTCTCTTCATCTTCTTATAAAATCTCCTTGGATATGGCCATACAAAGATTTTTTTCTTTACACTTATGGCCCAAGAAATATTTTTCATCATATTTATAACAAAGGCCTTTGATTTGTCGTTCAACGATTTTAGCCCGGGTCAATTTTTGGATCTTTAGTGGAGCAGAGGGAGTAGTGGGATTTAATGGTTTAGGGCGAGGGATGAAGGAGGGTTTGCGGTTTTGAGAAGATACAACTTGTTGTGCTTCTTTATCTCTTTTGGTAGCCTCCACCCAACTCTCAGGCCTAGCCATGAGGACATGGGCCCGAATTTCATCCTTGAGGCCACTCATAAAACACTCCCGGAAAAAGGCATGAGACATGCCCTCTGTTCTAAAAGCCAGGTGCTCAAAGGCATCTATAAAGTCGTCCACTGTTCCTAATTGTTTCATCTTTTTCAAATGGCCCAAATGGTTGGTGTCAGTGTAAAATCATTCATAAAGCTCTGCCACAAATTGTGTGCAAGCAATATACCCTTGACAAGAATTTTTTCTCCATTGCCACCATTGCCAACGTTCTTGATCTAGATGGATAACACCATACCAGAGTTTGGAAAAGTCATCTGTAATGTTGTATAAAGAGAAGTAATGTTCCATTTGGGTTACCCAACCAGTGGGGTCTGAGCCATCAAATTTGGTCACATCCACCCGTGGAAGACATAGGTCACATTGAAAGTGATGGTTCTACAAGGTATGGGAATGAGAGGAATGGTCACCTTCAATATGTGGGGGTGAGGAAGAGTAAGGGTTATCTGTAGGGATATGCAGTTTGGTGTAGAGTGCTGAAAAGACTGATTCAATATGGGTGGTGAGGTCTTGTTTGATTTTGCCCATTGAGGAATGCATGGTTGTATTGATGGCGGTGACATTGGCACTGATTTGTTTCACTTCTTGTTGGCTCTCAATGAGACTAGACTACAAGGTGTTTAAGTGAGCTTCCATGTCCTGGCTACGAGTATGGGCCATGAGGATGGGGGAATTGAAAAGGGGTGAGCGGGGTAAAATTTTTTTTTCCAAAAAAATGATATGGATGAATGTGATAAGGGAGAAGAGATGAATCCAATGGAATAGGGATGAAATAATGGTGAAACAAATTCTAGTAATTTTTTTTTTTTAATGTTTGGTCTGAAGAATACTGCAGAGAGGAAATGCCCAAATTCTTTACCAGAAAGAAATTTTTATTTACTTGGCAACCTGAACACAGTTGCGTGGCAATAGATCTTGTCTGTTTTAATATGTTTATGTTTCTTTCCCCAAGGGTTAGGTATTCAAGGGTTCTACAGACAAGGGTTTGCCCTGTGCTATAGCTCTCTGATATACATGTGGGGTCCAACAGTAGTACTCGGCCCAATATCTCAGAGCACTAACTAAGGAAGATAGACCATACCCTTAGCTATACTACTCGACTACCCAGGTACTAGAGAGTATCTTCTCGAGTGTTGTTCTCGGTGACACTATAGTATTCAAACGACAGATCAGTTTATCTAAAGAGGGATTCAGGTAATCTAGGCTGATACGTACACAAGTGTTGTCTGATGCGCTACCACTAAAAGGGGTACCAACAGGGGTTACAACGGTGGCCAACAGATATGTGCTTAAGTACCACTTGTATTTCCTACGTGTATGAATCCCTCAACCACTAGTTTATGAATGTAATGACATATCTCTATGGCTTAAAGACATCAGAATATGTCTCTACTATGAAAAAAAATTTAACCCACACTTTCTGCCGAGGAAAGAGCTCTGATACCACTTGTAATACACCAGATATAAAATGTATGCAGAACAAAAATAAAACGATAGTAATGGAAGAATAACAATAATATAACCAGAACATTCACCACAATAACATTGGAATGATATAAGAATAATAACAGAAATAACACTTTGAATATGAAAGCAATGTTCACGGGCCTCTTTGAGGGGGCAACCTCCATTGAGAAGAGCTCTATTACAATAATATACAAGCTAGGGTTCTCATACCCTCGACTCCTATTTATACTAAAAAGAAGCATCTAGAGGAAGATCCTTCTAGAAGCAGAAGCTTCTATTAGGTCTTCTTACATCCGCCTTATTCTATTTTATTGAAAGGCCATATTAATATTGACATTTATTACATCCAAATATATTGTTCTACCTATGTACGGGTTAGGACCCTAACAATGAATATCTTAGAAAGAAAAATGCATAAAGTAGGAAGAAATCACATAAAGGGCGTTCCCAGTATGGTCGTCAATCTATTGTAGGTATTTTGAGCCTTACATGATATGAGCTCCATTAGGTTCTTCCTATACCTAAGAAAAAGATAGAGGTGTAATGTAAATGAGTTCCAAGGTCTGATCTATATGAAAAAGACAACTAGGAGTCTTTGTGATGAGGAAGCATACCCGATTTCTTAAGGTTTTCCTTGCATGCTTCTGGTTGGTTTCTTGGACAAAGATTATTACTGCTCTGAGAGATAGCGATCTGCACACAATAAAGCAAGGTTCTTCCCAAGATCAAAGTAGATGAATAGAAGTCAACAACAAGTCTACTAACAGATTATAATGCATAACTCCACTAATTTTATCCAAATGAATATATGCAAGAAAATAGACAATTGAATAGAGGGAAACATCCAATACACCTTCTATTAATGATTAAAACAACATTACAACTTACAAATGGAGAAGTTGATTCAATAGTCTCTTTCCAAGTTCCTTGCCCAAATCTAGTAGCCAAATGTTGTGATTGGCAATACAACCCCTCCATTTTTCCTTCTATTTTGGTACTTAAATAAAAATGGAGCCTCCTTATTTTTTAAGCCAAGAGAAAACCTCGTGAGCCCCTTAATCATTCAAAAGTTTCTCCTGGTAACTCATGATTCACTTGAGAAAATGAGAGAACATTCAAAGTTGAATTTCTAAAAATTGATCAGCAAAGTTACTTTCAACTCTTTCGAGTGGCTCAGAGGAGTTACTTTAAACTCCTCTGAACATATTGAAGGAATTACTTTCAACCCCTCCGAACAGCTCGGAGGAGTTACTTTCAACTCCTCCGAGCAACTCGGAGGCGTTATTTCCAATCGTTCCAATAAAGTGATGAACATCACAAGAGTTAAAAGGAACTCCTCCAATCATATCGATAGAGTTACTTCTAACTCCTCTGATATGGTTGAAGGAGTTATTTGTATCTCCTCCAAACAAATTTAGTGATGTTGTTTTAAAAGATTCTGAAGAAATTCAACGAAGTTGTTTTAAATGCCTCTGACCTAACCTACCGCATTAAATGTCATTAATTCACATGGGGATATATAAATTGAAATCAGGTTCAAACATTTATCATTAGAAACCAGAGAGTAAGAAGGTTGGGCTAAACACTGTCTTGGGTAAAATCCCGTTCCTTTTCCTGTCACGCGATAATGATTAACCGGTAAGTCTTTCTTTCCTCTCTCCTTTTCTTAAGACAGGGTTAATTCCTCTTTTTATTTTCTTGTGCATCCTTAGCCTTAGATAACTTTTTTTCTCTCCCCCTGAACATGCTTCACTTAATCGCTTCTTCAATACGAGGCCCCATGCATTTTGTCACCAACCCACAACCCATTCATGGCTATAGATTGGGAAAACAAATGATCTACAATTGATCCTTTCCCAAACCCATCTCTCACTTTTAAACCATTGAAAAACCCCCTCCAAATCCATCCAAGGAATGGTGTTTCGATCTAATCAAACCCTAAATTTTCCTCCCATTCCTCTAGACTAACATAAGTTTTTCTTTCCATTCTTTGTGTTCGCAAAAAACTAAGTACGAAAACTTGTTTAGTAACTCTTCGAGCATATTAGAGAAGTTAGTAGGGACAACTTACTACTAACTTCTTCGATATTCTTGTGAGAGTTAAGCTCAACACCTTTGAGAACCTTCAAAGCAATTGGAAGCAACTCCTTCGATTGTATCAGAGGAGTTAATATTAACTCCCGCGATATGATCAAAGGAGTTATTTGTAAGACCTATGAGCACCCCAATTGCTAGCTAAAACTCTTTTGAACACTCATTGGAGAAGTTACTAGTAACATCTTCGATCTACTAGGAGGAGTTACTAGTAACCCCTCTGATCTTCTTGGATGAGTTACTAGTAATTCCTCTGATCTGTATTTAAAGAATTATTGTTTTTTTCTCCGATTTCATTTTTCAGGTTAATGCAAAGTTTTTCACCCTAAAAATATCAATGTGCATTGAATTCTATTTGACATTTATGAGGAACAACAAGTCATGATTGGTTTTCATTAACTCTTATGATTGATTTAATAGTTTAAACTATTTTTCAAATTACTTGTTCCAAATTTTTCTTGTCTGTAGATTCAGACATTTCTCCATGAAAGAAAACAACCAGGAAGTCAACACGGTTTGAACCATCTAGTGTCTCCCACCATACAATAGATACAGAAAGTGTTAAGACCATATATGAAGATACATAAGGACTTCTGGACAAAGAAGGAGCGATTTTTAAATGGGGGGAAGTCTATTACATGTTCAAGAAATAAAACTTCTCTATAGAAGCAGGGGACCCATGTGAACTCCAGGAATTTAAGAACATTAGAAAATTAGGAATTTTTAGGGTGGCGGCACATCTAACAATTTTCCCTTGTGCGGATGCCATATCTTAGATTTTGAAGAATGCATACATAGATATTAGATATATATTTAATGCAATAAAAGAGCCAATACCTTCATTAAATCCTGATGATGTAGCTAAGTGCTACCATCTTGAGGTCGGAAACAAAAAGTTAGATGGTCAGCTTCTCAATGAGTTGGAGCTTACACCGAAGGATTTGTTCCCCACTTGGTATAAAGCAGAAAATCAGTGAAAATATCGCCCCAAGAGTTGATATCGCACAACCAATCTAAGAAGACCCTACTAGTATATGGTAGCCATGTTGTTCAAGTTGTATGGGGAACCATATGCAACACACTTTTCTTTGTCATATATGCCATTAATTTATTTCTATGAAAATGTAGGGGCCTCATTCAATTGGGTAGACATATTGTCTTAGAATATTAAAGATGTGATTTCAGCTGTTACATAAGCACAACTGGGTAGTTTCCCCAACTTCCATATGTCTTCTTACCTTCTAGACATAATGTGCATCGCTCACAAATACCCGAACATGGTATGGAGTTGGTTTTTTGTTGATGCCTCTATCCACATTTACTATAAGGTGCTTTGGGTGAACAAATATCGAACATATTATCAAAGGATCTATGAACACTTCCTTGCCCCACTGTATGCGTTTATGTTTTTCACCTCCCCACCTTGTATAACTGACAAAGCTATAGAATTTATAAGAAGGATTGGGGATTGGTATTTAATGGAACATGGTACATATATCAGGATATACAGTGCAATGAAACCACCTCATCTACTTCCTAGGTTCGTCCTCGACAAGCTTGTGCTCTAGGAAGTAGCATATCAAATCATCATACATGGGGTCAAAGGAATGTTATATAGATCAAAGAAATACATTTGGCCTCCATTGCCCCTATACATTGGGAACTAATTTTTTGAAATCACCAAACAAGCTTAGGTAGAAGTAGACATATTTATCTCCTGCCATTTTGGAGAGGAAAGATTCAGGAGACACGACCCCAGGAACATTATCAAAGAGAATCTTCATAACATGAGACTCCCTTATGAATACACCATTGAGTTATGGGAAGAATAAGGAGTACATCAAAATTTAAGAACTCGTGAGGAGGTTATTTTCAATAGGCAGGGTCAACCAAAAGGTAGTATCATAGACAAAGAAGTTGCAAGAGCGGCGGCCATAAAAGATGTAGAGAGAAATGAAGCTGAGAGATATTCCCCCATCTCCCTCTCAACTCATTAGGGTTCTGTAGAAGAGGATGAATACGCACCAATTGATAAAAAGGGAAGGGAACAAGAGAAGGTGTTGAAGAGGAGGAGTGATGCAAAGAAGAAATAAAAGTTAGAAGTTGAAAGAGCTAAAGCCAGGGCAGAAAATGAAGCACAAGAAAAAGAGGAGGCTGAAGAGAAAGATGTTGCTGAGAAGGAAAAAGAGTTAGTTGAAGCAACAAGAGTAGTAGCATAATTAGCAGCAAAGGAAGCAACATATAAAGTTGTTGAATAAGAAACATAGAAAAAGAATGTAGATTATAGAGAGGGTGACACACACCCGATGGACTTGGATGTCCCTGGAACGTCCACCGCAAGTGCAGGAGAAACAACGACTAGATGTTTAAGTCTGAATCCTTGGGAACCTTTTTGGTCAACTTAAATATTGGACCTCCGCAGTTTCACGTACGATAGAAAAATTGGTTGGATCGTACAAGAAAGGGTTAAAAACGTTCCAACAGTAGAAGGGACTCCTTTATCAGTAGTAACGTAGGTTCCCATCACAATAAATGCCTGATAGGGAAGACCCTATGGAAACAACTAACACAAGATTTTCATTCATGGATGCAACTATGGAAAATATACAAATTGTATGCCAACAGAACAAGGAAAAGGAAATGAGGATCAAAGATTTGGAAGAGAGGCTCCAACAAGTTAAGATAGATGAACGAAGCCTCCTAAATTTTAAAGACAGCGTGGAAAAAGTGAGAAATGAGATGGAAGGTGCCATCGTCGATATGTATTCCAACCTACATCCCTTCCAAAATGTGGCTGCAACAATTATTGAAGAAAACAATCGGATAGAAATGCAGTTGACACAATACAACACTACCTGGGAAGGTATAGCAGACATTGATACTTGGATAACAGAGAATCCTGATGCGGCTCTGGAATTATAAAGACCCTCGAAATTAGCAAGGAAGACAAACTTGTATGCATTAGACCATTTCCAACAGGTAGGGCAATGGGACGACAAAGAAATAAACAAAGCAATGGGGATCTGTTCAAGAAATCGCAACATTCAAAATTATTCACAAGAACATAGACACATGAATTGGGAAAGGAAAGTTCTCTTTTATTGATAACATATAAGGAAGATTACAACCAGAATCATTAATGTCGACACCACTCTAGGAACCTCGCCTGGGTTCCTCTAATAAGACTCCAAGTGCATTAATCCCACAATCACTAGAAAATCCTCTCAATCAACATGAAAAACTAAGGGGTTTGATGGATTACATAAAGAGGATGAGAGAATGAGATTTTTGAGGATGGATACTCAAAACTAGATGCATAAGCTTAGAGAGAAAGAAGGAGAAATTTTGGGTAGAGTTTCTTTGCTTCTTCATTCTATGTTCAAATGACCCCCATAGGGCCCTTTTTATATAGAAATTAGATGGTTATTCGGTTATGAGAAGGGCTACAAGATGTAAAAATGGTTGTACAACCCAACATAGCCCGTAAACCCAGTTGGGAAGCGCGGAATTTTATTTTTTTCAATTTTTTAGAGTATATGCAGGTTGTATATGTATTAGCTAGCATATGTACGTGGGTTGCATGTATTTTAGGTTGCGTACATATTAAAAAATGGAGTTTTTAAGAAGGAAACTCAAAAAAAGTGGCATCAAAGTGTATGAGTGTCTAGACCAAAGCTAAAAAATGAATAAGGGTGGCATTTTAGAGCTATAACAATTACTAAATATTGTTGCTTTGTTATTATTTAGATTCATAATGATGTAAATCTCAAAGTATCAAGTTCACCTTAACCCCCCCCCCCCACACAC
>ML803949.1:85332-96766 GCA_009831015.1 Picea engelmannii
TTTTTCTTCTGGAATTATTCTCTACCAAGGTTAAGGTGCTCGGGGTGGCTTCGACCTATGGTTGGGTGACAATATAACTATATTGTCTATGGTGAAACGAGCACACCTATTTTTCTAACAGACACTCCCCACAAAGAGAAACATTGAGACCAGAAGGTATGGTAACTCCTGGTAATATTAAGAACATAGATGTTCTCCCCCTTAAGGAAAGAAAAGTGCGACCAACAGGTCTTGGGTTTCTCTATGTACACTGGGAAAGTTTGACCAAAAAAGAGGAATGAAAATATGCTAGATATAGATGAGATCTATTAGATCCAACGTGGATATTTCTTCAACTAAACTTAGGAAAGAATACAATTTTTTTTGGAAATCATATTAGGAGACTTCAATGAATGAATGTAATATACCAGATATAAAATGTATGCAGAACAGAAATAAAATGCTAGTAATGGTAGAATAACAAGAATATAACCAGAACATTCACCACAATAATACTAGAATGATATAAGAATAACAAAAAGAATAACACTTTGAATCTGAAAGAAATGTTCACGGGCCTCTTCAAGGGGGAAACCTCCAGTTGAGCAAAGATCTATTACAATAATATCCAAGCTAGGGTTCTCATACCCTCGACTCCTATTTATACTAAAAATAAGCATCTAGAGGAAGATCCTTCTAGAAGCAGAAGCTTCTATTAGGTCTTCTTACATTCGCCTGATTCTATTTTATTGAAAGGCCTTATTAATATTGACCTTTATTACATCCAAATATATTGTTCTACATACGTGCAAGTTAGGACCCTAACATGTCTGCCCCCTTAAAAACAGCCTTGTCCTCAAGCCTTGAGATGAGGAAATTGTTGTAGAATGGTAGTTGGTTCCCAAGTGGCGTCTGCTGGAGTTGTATCTTTCCACTGGACTAGCACTTCCTTGATGGTTCTCTGACATAGGCAATGCTCACACTAGTCCAAAACTGCTTCTGGTTGTAGCCAAATGGATCCTTCTTCAGCTAACTCTGGAAGGTTGGTTTGAATTTGGAACTTAGCTCCAATCACCTTCTTTAAGCATGAAACATGAAAAATAGGATGTAGTTTTGAATGGCTGGGAAAATCTAACTGATAGGTGACTTGTCCCACATTCTTGAGCATGGTTAAGGACCATAAAATTTGGGCACTAGCTTTTGACAATGCTCGGCCTTAAGAGAAGTTTGCTTGTAAGGTTGCAGTCGAAGAAACACCTGATCCCCTTCTAAAAATTGATGTTCAGAGAGACCTTGATCTACTTGTTGCTTCATGCGATTCTATGCCATGACCAAATTCTCTTTGAGGGTATGGAGTATGGCCTCTCGAGTTGTAAGTGTTAGGTCAACCGCATGGACTTTCGAGGCACCCGGTAAGTATGAGAGAACTGAAGGTGGCTTCTGTCCATATACCACTTCAAAAGGAGTCATGCATGTAGTTGTATGGTATGAAGTGTTGTACCACCATTTATCTAGGGGTAACCATTGAGCCCACTAATTTTTATTTTCCAAGGAAAAACACCTCAAATATGTTTCTAAACACTTGTTGACAACTTCTGTTTGGCCATCATTCTAGGGATGATAAGTTGTGCTGAGATGCAATTCTGTGCCTTGTATCTTGAACATTTCTTGCCAAAAATTGCTTGTGAAAGTTGGGTCACCATAAGAAACAATAGAGTGCGGCATGCCATGAAGCTTGAAGACCTGATCCATGAAGATTTGAGCCACCATGGATGTTGTAAATGGGTGTTGAAGGGTGCAGAAATGAGCGTACTTGGAAAGGTGATCAACAACCACCATGATGATGGTTTCCCTATTTGGGTAAGACGATAATAAAATCCATAGAGATATCCTTCCAAATAGCAGGTGGAATCGATAGCGGTTGTATTGTGCCTAATGATTTGACTATTTCTCCCTTGTTGCATTGACACACGTCACATTCAACTACAAAATTATGAATGTCATGTTTCATACCATCCCATAAAAAGGAACGTTGGACCCTGTCATAGGTTTTGGTGAACCCGGAGTGCCCTATTGTGGGTGTAGCATGAAGCTCATAAAGTACCATGGATTTAAGCTTTGATTGTTTACTTAAATACAAATGACCTTTGTCTTGAAGTTCCTCATGGAGCCAAGAGTACCCTGGGGAAGCTGGAGCATTGGAATGCAATTGCTGGATCAACTGCAAACTTTTGGGGTCTTGTAGCCATTCCTGGCGAACGACTTGGAGAAAATATGGTACAATGAATGAACGAGAAAAAAGGGATCCTTCATCTTCATATTTTTGGGAAAGTGCATACGCAACCACATTGTATTTGCCTTTCTTATAAAGGATCTCATAATCATATCCAAAGAGTTTAGTCACCCATTTTTGTTGTTTTGGGGAGGAAATGTGTTGTTCCAGAAAATACTTGAGGCTTTGATGGTCTGTCTTAATTTGGAACTGTTTCCCCAATAGATAAGGATGCCATAGATCCACGACATGTAGAATAATCAACATTTCCTTTTCATAGATGGATTTACCCATATTTCTTTCAAATAGTTGCTTGCTGGTAAAGGCCAAAGGTCAACCCTCTTGCATAAGGACAACACCAATTCCTTTCCCTGAGGCATCACATTCCAACACAAAGGTCTTTGTGAAATTGGGAAGGGTGAGAACTGGAGTGGTGCACATGGCCATATTCAAGAACTGAAAAGCTTAAGCAGCTATTGGAGTCCAAGTGAAAGAGTTATTTTTTAGGAGAGCAGTGAGAGGTGCTACAATCTTCCCATAATTCTTAACAAACTTGCGACAATACCCTGTTAAGCCTAGAAATCCACGCAAGCTCTTAAGAGTCTTTGGGTGAGGCCAGTCTTGCATAGCTTCAATATTCTTAGGATCCACCCTGACGCAATATTTTCCAACCAGATGACCCAAGTATTCTACTTATGAGACGCCAAAAGCACATTTAGACTGTTTCAGGAAAAGTTGGTGTTGAGAGAGTAGATGGAGAACTCGATCCACATGAGCAAGATGGTCTATCCATGTTTTTTTATAGATGAGGATATCATCAAAGAAAACTAAGACAAAATGGCAGAGTAAAGGACAAAAGACATGATTCATGAGGCTTTGGAAGGTGGAGGGGGCATTACACAAGCCAAAGGGCATGACCAAAAACTCATAGTGTCCCTCATGAGTTCTAAAGGCAGTCTTGGGAATATCTGCCTCTTTCATACGTATCTGGTGGTAGCCTAAACAAAGATCCAATTTAGTGAAGAATTGGGCGCCACTCAATTCATCCAAGAGGTCATCAATGACATGAATGGAGAATTTGTCTTTGATGATAAGTTTGTTGAGGGCACAGAAGTCGGGACACATTCGCCAAGAAACTTCTTTCTTCAGGACCATGACCATAGGAGACGAATAGGAGCTCGTACTAGGGTGGATAATGCCTACATTAAGGAGTTCCTGGACCATTTTCTCAATTTCATTTTTTTGGAAAAAGGGGTGACGATACAAACAGATATTGGTAGGAAGGCTTCCTAGTACAAGGGGAATGGAATGATCATGAAAAACATGGGAAGGAGGGAGGCCTTGGAGAGTAGAAAAGACCAATTGATGTTTAGAAAGGATGGCTTGGAGGTCTTGCGGTACTAAAGGTGTCTATGTTTCTTGTATGGCATGGAGTTGGGCGATAACACCAGAATGACCCTTTTTGAGCAAATTTTCCATGAGATGGGAACTAATGATCTCAGGTGAAATTGTAGTGATGCCTTGGAACTTATACTGGTGGCCCTCTTGGTCGAATTGCATGGTTAAGTCTTTAAAATCCATGAGAATGGGACCCAAAGTCTTTAGCCAGTCTGCACCCAGCACAATGTCACAACCTCCCATGTTGATAGTAAACATATGGGATTTTAGGTGGTAGTCACCAATTTGGAGACACACATTTTCACAATGCCCTCCACATTTCATGGAACCGCCATTAGCAATCGTGATTTGGAAATTATTGACTGCATGGATGTAGCAATGAGTTTCTTAGGCAATGTGGCGATGAATAAAATTATGGGTGCTACCACTATCAACCAGAATGATGACCTTCCGATGCTTGATGTAACTGATTAGCTTAGGGGTTTGGGGAGTGGAGAAGCCAATGAGAGCATTGAGGGAAATGCTTGGTTCTAATTCAAAAGGGTCCGAGGGAGGGGTTATGTCAGTGGATTTAGGGGATTCGGACAAAGAGGGAGTTTCTTCATCTTCTTCTGAAATCTCCTTGGAGATGGCCATACAAAGATTTTGTTCTTTACATTTTTGGCCCAGGAAATATTTGTCATCACAGTTATAACAAAGGCCTTTGAGTTGGCATTCAACCATTTTAGCCCGGGTCAATGTTTGGATCTTTAGTGGAGCAGAGGGAGTAGTGGGATTTACTGGTTTAGGGCAACGGATGAAGGAGGGTTTGCGGTTTTGAGAAGATACAACTTGTTGTTCTTCTTTATCTCTTTTGGTAGCCTCCACCCAACTCTCAGGCCTAGCCATGAGGACATGGGCTCTAATTTCATCCTTGAGGCCACTGATAAAACACTCTCGGAAAAAGGCATGAGACATGCCCTCTGTTCTAAAAGCCAGGCACTCAAAGGAAGCTATAAAGTCTTCCACTATTCCTAATTGTTTTAGCTTTGTCAAATGGCCCAAATGGTTGGTGTCAGTGTAAAAGAATTCATAAATCTCTACCACAAATTGTGTCCAAGCAATATACCCTTGACGAGAATTTTTTCTCCATTGCCACCATTGCCAACGTTCTTGATCTAGATGGATAACACCATACCCGAGTTTGTCCAAGTAATCTGTAATGTTGTATAAAGAGAAGTAATGTTCCATTTGGGTTACCCAACCAGTGGTGTCTGAGCCATCAAATTTGGTCACATCCACCCGTGGAAGGCATAGGTCACGTTGAAAGTGATGGTTCTGCAAGGTATGGGAATGAGAGGAATGGTCACCTTCAGTATGTGGGGGTGAGGAAGAGGAAGGGTTGTCTATAGGGATATGCAGTTTGGTGCAGAGTGCCGAAAAGACTGATTCAATATGGGTAGTGAGGTCTTGTTTGATTTCTCCCATTGAGGACTACATGGTTGTATTGATGGCAGGGACATTGGCACTGAGTTGTTTCACTTCTTGTTGGGTCTCAATGAGACCAGACTGCAAGGTGTTGAAGTAATCTTGAAAGTCTTGGCTACGGGTATGGGCCATGAGGATGGGGGAACTGAAAAGGTGTGGGTGGGGTAAAAAACATTTTGCCGAAAAAACGATATGGATGAATGTGATAAGGGAAAAGAGATGAATCCAATGGAATAGGGATGAAATAATGGTGAAACAAATTCCAAACATTTATTTTTATTTTTATTTTTATTTTTTACATTTGGACTGAAGAATACTGTAGAGAGGAAATTCCCAAATGCTTTACCAGAAAGAAATTTGTATTTACTTGGCAACCTGAACACAGTTGCGCAGCAATAGATCTTGTCTGTTTTAATTTGTTTATGTTTCTTTTCCCAAGGGTTGGGGTATTCAAGGGTTCTACGGACAAGGTTTTGCCCTGTGCTATAGCTCTCTGATATACATGTGGGGTCCAATAGTAGTACTCAGACCAATATCTCAGGGCACTAACTAAGGAGGATAGACCATACCCTTAGCCATACTACTCGACTACCCAGGTAATAGAGAGTATCTTCCTGAGTGTTGTTCTCGGTGACACTATAGCAGTCAAGCGGTAGATCGGTTTATCTAAAGAGGGCTTCAGGTAATCTAGGTCGATCCGTACACAAGTGTTTTCTGATGCGCTACCACTCGAAGGGGTACCAACAAGGGTTACAAAGGTGGCCAACAGATGTGCTCTTAAGTACCACCCGTATTTCCTACATGTATGAATCCCTCAACCACTAGTTTATGCACATAATGATAGATATCTATGGCTTAAAGACATCGGAATATGTCTCTACTGTGAAAAAAAAATTAACCCACACTTTCTACCGAGGAAAGTGATCTGATACCACTTGTAATATACCAGATATAAAATGTATGTAGAACATAAATAAAATTCTAGTAATGGTAGAATAACAACAATATAACCAGAACATTCACCACAATAACACTGAAATGATATAAGAATAACAATAGAAATAACACTTTGAATATGAAAGCAATGTTCACGGGCCTCTTCGAGGGGGAAACCTCCATTTGAGAAGAGCTCTATTACAATAATATCCAAGCTAGGGTTCTCATACCCTCGACTCCTATTTATACTAAAAAGAAGCATCTAGAGGAAGATCCTTCTAGAATCAAAAGCTTCTATTAGGTCTTCTTACATCTGCCTTATTCTATTTTATTGAAAGGCCTTATTAATATTAACATTTATTACATTCGAATATATTGTTCTACCTATGTACGGGTTAGGACCCTAACAATGAATATCTTAGAAATAAAAATGCATAAAGTAGGAAGAAATCACATAAAGGGCTTTCCCCAGTATGGTCATCAATATATTGTAAGTATTTTGAGCCCTACATGAGATGAGCTCCCTTAGGTTCTTGCTATACCTAAGACATAGATAGAGGTGTAATGTAAAGGAGTTCCAAGGTATGATCTATATGAAAAAGACAACTATGAGTCTTTGTGATGAGGAAGCATACTCGATTTCTTAAGGTTTTCCTTGCACGTTTCTGGTTGGTTTCTTGGACGAAGATTATTACTGTTCTGAGAGATAGTGATATGCACACAATAAAGCAAGGTCCTTCCCAAGATCAAAGTAGATGAATACAAGTCAACAACAAGTCTACTAACAGATTATAATGCATAACTCCACTAATTTTATCCAAATGAATATATGGAAGAAAATAGACAATTGAATAGAGGGAAACATCCAATACACCTTTTATTACTTATTAAAACAACATTACAACTTACAAATGGAGAAGTTGATTCAACAGTCTCTTTCCAAGTTCCTTGCCCAAATCTAGTAGCCAAATGTTGTGATTGGCACTACAACCCCTCCATTTTTCCTTCTATTTTGGTACTTCAATAAAAATGGAGCCTCCTTACTTTTGAAGCCAAGAAAAAACCTAGTGAGCCCCTTAATCATTCAAAAGTTTCTCCTGGTAACTCATGATTCACTTGAGAAAATGAGAAAACATTCAAAGTTGAATTTCTAAAAATTGATCGGCAAAGTTACTTTCAACTCTTTCGAGCAGCTCAGAGGAGTTACTTTAAACTCCTCTGAACAACTCGGAGGAATTACTTTCAACCCCTCCAAACAGCTCGGAGGAGTTACTTTCAACTCCTCCGAGCAACTCAGAGCGTTCTTTCCAATCGTTCCGATAAAGTGATGAATATCGCAAGAGTTAAAAGGAACTCTTCCAATCATATCAGAGGAGTTACTTCTAACTCCTCTGATATAGTTGAAGGAGTTATTTGTATCTCGTCCGAACAAATTTAGTGATGTTGTTTTAAAAGATTTTGAAGAAATTCGATGAAGTTGTTTTAAACGCCTCCGACCTAACCTGCCGCATTAAAGTCATTAATTCACATGGGGATATATAAATTGAAATGGGGTTAAAACATTTATCATTAGAAACCGGAGAGCAAGAAAGCTGGGCTAAACATCGTTATGGGTAAAATCCCATTCCTTTCCCTGTCATGCGACAATGATTAATCGGTAAGTCTTTCTTTCCTCTCTCCTTTTCTTAAGACCGGATTAATTCCTCCTTTTATTTTCTTGTGAGTTCTTAGCCCTAGATCACTTTTTTTCTCTCCCCCTGAACATGCTTCACTTCATCACTTCTTCAATACGAGGCCCCATGCATTTTGTCACCAACCCTCAACCCATTCATGGCTATAGATTGGGAAAACAAATGATCTACAATTGATCCTTTTCTAGACCCATCTCTCACTTTTAAACCATTGCAAAACCCCCTCCAAATCCATCCAAGGAATGGTGTTTTGACTTAATCAAACCCTAAATGTTCCTCCTGTTCCTCTAGACTGACACAAGTTTTCCTTTCCATTCTTTGTGTTCGCAAAAAACTAAGTACGAAAACTTGTTTAGTAACTCTTTGAGCATATTAGAGAAGTTAGTAGGGACAAGTTACTACTAACTTCTTCGATATTCTTGTGAGAGTTAAACTCAACACCTTTGAGAACCTTCAAAGAAATTGGAAGCAACTCCTTCAATTGTATCGGAGGAGTTAATATTAACTCATGCGATACGATCATAAGAGTTATTTGTAAGACCTATGAGCACCCCAATTGCTAGCTAAAACTCTTTTGAACACTCATTGGAGAAGTTACTAGTAACCTCTTCGATCTACTAGGAGGAGTTACTAGTAACCCCTATGATCTGCTTGGATGAGTTACTAGTAATTCCTCTGATCTGCATTTAAAGAATTGTTGTTTTTTTCTTCGATTTCATTTTTCAGGTTAATGCCAAAGTTTTTCACCCTAAAAATATCAATATGCATTGAATTATATTTGACATTTATGAGGAACAACAAGTCATGATTGGTTTTCATTAACTCTTATGATTTCTTTAATAATTTAAACTATTTTTCAAATTACTTGTTCTAAATTTTTCTTGTCTGTAGATTCAAACATGTCTCCATGAAAGAAAACAACAATGAAGTCAGCATGGGTTGAACCATCTAGTATCTCCCACCATACGATAGATACAGAAAGTGTTAAGACCGTATATGAATATACATAAGGACTTATGGACAAAGAAGGAGCGATTTTTAAATGGGACCCATGTGAACTCTAGGAATTTAAGAACATCAGAAAATTAGGAAGTTTTAGGGTGGCGGCACATCTAACAGTTTTCCCTTGTGCGGATGCCATATCTTAGATTTTGAAGAATGCATACATAGATATAAGGTATATATTTAATGCAACAAAAGAGCCAATACCTTCATTCAAGCCTGATGATGTAGCTAAGTGTTACCATCTTGAGGTCGAAAACAAAAAGTTAGATGGTCAGCTTCTCGACGAATTGGAGCTCACACCGAAGGATTTGTTCCCCACTTGGTATAAAGCAAAAAAGCAGTTCAAATATCGCCCCAAGAGTTGATATCCCAGAACCAATCTAAGAATACCCTACCACTATATGGTAGCCATGTTGTGCAGGCTGTATGGGGAACCATATGCAACACACTTTTCTTTGTCATATATGCCATTAATTTATTTCTATGAAAATGTAAGGGCCTCATTCAACTGGACAGACATATTGTCTTAGAATATTAAAGATGTGATTTCAGCTGTTACATAAGCACAACTGGATAGTTTCCCCAACTTCCATATGTATTCTTACCTTCTAGACATAATGTGCATCGCTCAAAAATACTCGAACATGGTATGGATTTGGTTGTTTGTTGATGCCTCTATCCACATTTACTATAAGGTGCTTTGGGTGAACAAATATCAAACAAATTATCAAAGGATCTATGAACACTTCCTTTCCCCACTGTATGAGTTTATGTTTTGCACCTCCCCACCTTGTATAACTGACAAAGCCATATAATTTATAAGAAGGATTGGGGATTGGTATTTAATGGAACATGGAACATATATCAGGATATACAGTGCAATGAAACCACCTCATCTACTTCCTAGGTTCGTCCTCGACAAGCTAGTGCTCCAGGCAGTAGCATATCAAACCATCATACATGGGGTCAAAGGAATGTTATATAGATCAAAGAAATCCATTTGGCCACCATTTCCCCTATACATTGGGAACTACTTTTTTGAAAGCACCAAACAAGCTTAGGTAGAAGTAGACATATTTATCTCCTACCATTTTGGAGAGGAAAGATTCAGGAGACACGACCCCAGGAACATTGTCAAAGAGAATCTTCATAACATGAGACTCCCTTATGAATACACCATTGATTTATGGGAAGAATAAGGAGTACATAAAAATTTAAGAACTCATGAGGAGGTTATTTTCAATAGGCGGGGTCAACCAAAAGGTAGTATCATAGACGAAGAAGTTGCAAGAGAGGTAGCCAGAAAAGATGCAGAGAGAAATGAAGCTGAGATATATTCCCCCATCTCCCTCTCAACTCATTAGGGTTCCGTAGAAGAGGATGAATAAGAACCAATTGATAAAAAGGGAAGGGAACAAGAGAAGGTGCTGAAGAGGAGGAGTGATGCAAAGAAGAAACAAAAGTTAGAAGTTGAAAGAGATAAATCTAGGGAAGAAAATGAAGCACAAGGAAAAGAGGAGGCTGAATAGAAAGATGTTGCTGAGAAGGAAAAAGAGTTAGCTGAAGTAGCAAGAGTAGTAGCATAATTAGCAGAAAAGGAAGCAACATATAAAGTTGTTGAAGAAGAAACATAGAAAAAGAATGTAGATTATAGAGAGGGTGACACACACACGATGAACTTGGATGTCCCTGGAACATCCACCGCAAGTGCAGGAGAAACAACGACTAGAGGTTTAAGTCTCAATCCTTGGGAAAATTTTCGGTCAACTGAAATATTGGACCTCCGCAGTTTCACGTACGATAGAAAAATTGGCTGGATCGTACAAGAAAGGGTTAAAAACATTCCAACAGTAGAAGGGACTCCTTTATCAGTAGTAACCTAGGTTCCCATCACAAGAGATGCCTGATAGGGAAGACCCTATGGAAACAAATAACATAGGATTTGCATTCATGGATGTAGCTGTGGAAAATATACAAATTTTATGCCAATAGAACAAGGAAAAGGAAATGATGATCAAAGAGTTGGAAGAGAGGCCCTAACAGGTTAAGATAGACGAACGAAGCCTCCTCAATTTTAAAGACAGCGTGGAAAAAGTAAGAAATGAGATGGAAGGTGACATCGTCAATATGTATGCCAATCTACATCTCTTCCAAAATGTGGCTGCAACAATTTTGAAGAAAACGATCGGATAGAAATGAAGCTGACACAATACAACACTACCCCAAAAGGTATAGCAGACATTGATACTTGGATAGCAGAGAATCCGGATGCGTCTCTAGAATTATAAAGACCCTTGAAATCAGCAAGGAAGACAAACTTGTATGCATTAGACCATTTCAACAAGGTAGGGAAATGGGAAGACAAAGAAATAAACAAAGCAATGGGGATCTGTTCAAGAACTCCCAACATTCAAAATTATTCACAAGAACATAGACACATGAATTGGGAAAGGAAAGTTATCTTTTATTGATAACATATAAGGAAGATTACAACCAGAATCTTTAATGTCGACACCACTCTAGGAACCTCGCCTGGGTTCCTCTAATAAGAGTCCAAGTGCATTAATCCCACAATCACTAGAAAATCCTCTCAATCAACATGAAAAACTAAGGGGTTTGATGGATTGCATAAAGAGGATGAGAGAATGAGATTTTTTAGGATGGCTACTCAAAATTGGATGCATAA
>ML803949.1:113401-131924 GCA_009831015.1 Picea engelmannii
AAATGTGGATAACAAACTCTAAGAGTTTCTTCAGAACATGATCTTGAAGTTCAACAGATCCTCTTGATAGGATCAAACCCAGATATTCAATCTTTGTCTTTGCCCAACATAGTTTTGATTTACTCAAAACTAGACCATGTTTGAACAAGAGATCAAATACTTCTTTAAGATGTGAATGGTGTGACATATCATCTAAAGAACAAACAAGCAAATCATCAATGTATACAATAACAAAAGGTAATTGCTTGAATATATCATCCATCCTTTTCTGAAATTCTGATGGGGCATTTTTCAATCCGAATGGCATGACTCTCCACTGGTATTGTCCATGAGGCATGAAAAATGTTGTTTTGTACCTATCTTGAGGAATAATACCAATTTGTCAAAATCCACTCTTGAGATCGAACTTGCTGAATATATTGCATTTGCCAATCTTAGCAAACAATAGTTATTTTGATGGAAGAGGAAATCTAATAGGGAGTAGAGCTTGGTTAAGAGCTATGTAATTTATTACCATTCTGGGTTTTCCTCTTTTCTTCTCACTATGTTTGTTGACATAAAATGTTGGACATGCGCAAGGGCTCCTACTATATCAACTTTCTTTGCAATAATTCTTTGATCTCATTCTGGCAGTACTCTGCTTTTGTTGGAGACATATGATTTGCAGAGGCTTTTTGTGGCTTCGCTGCATGGCCTTATTTGTAGGGAAAACTTACAAAGTATTGTTCTCTGGTCCAAAATGTGTAAGGATAATCAGAAGTACATTCTTTTTCTATTTTGTCTTTAATATCTTTGATTATCTCAAGACCATGTTTTTCAACATTGTTGACAATCTTTTGTATTCGAACCAGTTTTTCTGTAGACTTCTCAACTTGTGGGAGAGGTTTAGTGTTACCAATCATGGTGTCATAGGATGACTTACTTGGAATGGATATTGTTTTACCTAAAACAGTGAATTGTACAAAATTGCTACCTATAGTGAAAGGCATGCATCTATTTAAAAAATATTGACCCAAAATAATATATGCACCTATGTCAAAGCAATAGAGATTTATTGGTACTTTTTCTCCTTCAATGATAATGGGAAAATCTGGGGCAAAAGGCTTTATTTTTATCTCGGTCTTGTTTACTTCTCTAAAAGCAATATTTATGGGCTGCCAATAGTACAAGGGAATTGAATCATACTTTGCACAAGAATTCATTGCTCCAGTGTCTAGCTGGGCATCAAGAGTATAGGTCATATATCCTGATACTTTAATGTCTATGGAGATGACCAATCTATCTTCGAATCCATTTATCTGTTTAAATGTACTGGCCTCAGCAGATTGGTCAAGAGTGTCATTATTTGAATCAAACATTTCTCTTTCTCTTTGTGCATCCTTTTGTGTTCTGAGAAAGTTTAATTCTTCTTTTTTAATTTCAAATCTTTCCATATTTCTTTAACTAATGGTTCTTTTCCTTTGATTGATTCTTCTAGATCTTGGATGGTCTTTTCTAGTGAATCGTCTGTATACTCTTCAACTTCTTCTATCCCTTCTAGATGATTTTATGTTTGTTTGAAATCAAATATTTTCCTATCGCTTGTATGTCTTGAGGTTGTAGGATGAGATCTATTAAAAGTTGAATTTGTAGGAGTATAATGTTATGTATTCACCACACTTGGTTGCTGGTGTTTTGCAAGTTGAAAGTTGATGGAGGAGAGTTGAGCATTCAACCTTTTAGAAAGCTGAAATTGATCGAGGGTTAGTTGAGACAGTTTATTTTAGATTATCAATTGACGATGTCTCAGTGAGGGAATATCATCTTCAGTGGA
Source organism: Picea engelmannii (assembly GCA_009831015.1). Classification (NCBI taxonomy): domain Eukaryota; kingdom Viridiplantae; phylum Streptophyta; class Pinopsida; order Pinales; family Pinaceae; genus Picea; species Picea engelmannii. Next base: position 115,215 of record ML803949.1, read on the forward strand.
AAACATTTTGATATCCAAAAAATTTAATGATTATGAAACTGTAGAGATTTCAGAATTGTCAAAATCATAATTGAAATCATGGGGAGAATCAGAATCATCTTCAGTTAGTGATAAATATTCACCATATGAACAGTTAGAAACAAGTTCCCATTCTGCTGGATCATATCCTATTTGGAATAAGTCCATTATCTTGTGTTGGAACCTTGATTTCTTCTGCAGAGGAAACTGTGAAGCCCAGTGGCCAGACTTTTTGTAGATAAAACATGTTGTTTTTGCAACTTGTGTAGGGCTATGCCGGTGTTTGAAAAAGGATTTCTTTGGTCCTCATTTTTTATTGCTAAATCTCTTAGGAAACCTTTTATTGAAAGGCTCATTTTTTTATTTTCATTTGAAACAACCACAATCTGTTTTACAGGATTCTTTCTTCCCTTGCTTTGGTTTGCAACCAAAGTGATATGTTTCTATGAACACATCGCAGATGTTGGAGTCAAACCCTAATTGTTTCTTAATTAATTTGTTTGTTTGTCTTCTTAGACATTCTTTCTGTAGGGTTGTGACTATATGTTCATGTAGACCTGCTAGAGAGAGTTCTTCTAAATCAATATTCAGTGTTTCGAGACATTCTCTAACAAGATATGGAATCTTTCCAGGCATAGCGGAAAGGTATTTTCTTAAGTAGGCTTCATTTTCTGGATCTGAACCTCTATACAAAAGGTCTTGCATAGTGCACAAGAATTTAGGCAATTGGTTTATATGACACAACTTTTGACTCATAAACATATTTGCATAATGTCCAGAGTCTATATGTTGGCTGCCATAGAATTCATGTACAACAATTTTGATAAGCTCATCGATAGGATGATCATGATTCATTATCCTGAGCTTATCTGATTCATTGACTCTATCCCACCAGAGTCCTAGGTTTCCTGTGAAACCCCAAGTTAGCCTTAAAGCTAATTCGTTCCATGAAACACAATTTCTGAAAATCATCTTTTGTGTTTTTGCCCAACCTTGCCATTTATGAAATATTATCATCATTTCATTTCTGGATCTACAGTTGAGATTAGTCACAAGCATTGGGTCTATATTTTCTCTACTAAAACTATCATGTTCTTGGGAATCAGTTGGGTCGAATGGAACCTTTTTTGCTTGAGCCATATTTGGTATTGCACCATGTTTCCCATGCAGTTTGGAAGGGATTTCCTCCTACATCATTATCTGAAGATCTAGGTGCATTTGAACTTTCAGCCTCATCAATTTCTTTGCTGAAAGGTAATGGAGAATATGAGATACTGTTCTGAGATTTTATATCCTCTTGTAATTTGGAGGCCTGAGATTTTACTAGATTGATTTTTTCTATGGCTAGTAAAACTACCTCAACAATTCAAGGAAGATTGGAATTTGCTAGCCCCTTAGCCAACTGTTTTAATGTCCGCTGCTTGGATTGATCGGAAGAGGAACCAAACCATTTGAATGAGGTTTGATCTTCAATATTAGAAAAACTTATTGGAGAACTTGGTCTTTTCTCCTTTTCAAAATAATCTTTTAATTCTTGGACTCCTGTCTGAATAATCTCAAGTTTTTCTAAGATCTGTCCAAGCTGATTTCAAAAGATATCTTGATTATGCTCAATGACATCGATTTCTGAATGCAAACCATTGACATGTGTTTTTGTTTGCATGACATATTGTGCAATATCATCAAGATTTTGAGCTAAGCAAACAGACTGATAATTTGAATAATTTTGCAGTCTGACTATATCAGGAGATTTTTCTGCATATGTTTTCCTGTATTGGACAAAGTCCAAATCTGCTACTAAAGTATTTTTTTTGAAAGAGGGAGTGAAATTTCTTGGTCCTAAACTTCTTTGGGAAAGTGTAGCAGTTTTTTCTTTATCATCCCTTGGCAAGGTGTAGTTCATCATATTGATTCAAGGGGCTAAGATATCCATGCATTCTGAACAATTCAAATGTTGTCCTACATGTTCAGTCTTTGACTGGAACATTCTAAAGGACTTTGATGCAGATGGAGAATTTGTAGATGAAGAAGGTTTTATAGAAGGAGAATGGGTAGGAATACAAGATTTTTAAAATTTACACTTCTTTGACCCTTTTAGATGATATAGCAGATGATTATCTAGTTCAGATTTACCAGAAAATGGTTTATATATAGGATCATTAGAAAATGAAGTAGAAGAACTGGTTGAGAGGGAGGACATTTGTCTTTCTAAGTCAGGCATATGACTGCTTTGAGATCTTCCTATTCTCAAAACTTGATTTCTGGACATATTTTTATGGACTATTAGTTGTTGTGCTTCAGAAGGATGATACTTTGACTGTATTGGATGATAATCGACTTTCCATTCTTCAGGTACTGAGAGGTTGGAAAAAACAAGTGTGAGTGGAGTTACATTACCTGGACCAACCACCACGCTTTTGGTAGAGGCGCGTTGGAGTAATTTGGGATTCAAGGATGGCATAGTAGTAGTAACAAATCTGAGACATGTTGTAGTATGGAGTTGGGAAATGTCGGAAGGCTCAGCCATATCAAAACCAGAAAACTGAATATATGCTTGAAGGAGAGTAGGTATGAAGGGATCTATTAAAGAGACTTGAAAATGAGGAAGAACAGAAGACCAAACTGGGCCATTATGCAAAGGGGCTTGAAAACCTCCAATTAGGGCATCAGATAACTGATTATGTCGTGAGTCTATAACACAATTAAGAACAGAAGTATTTAACCTTGGATGAACTAAAGGGTTGATACCAATTTTACAAAGTAGGATCATACACAAACTATTAGATATTCACAGATCATAGACATATTACAAGCGATATCAGTGTTTTTCATTCGCAAGTTCCCGAAGGTGAGCGAAGAGGATACACACTACTCTTCTTAGAATCAGACCTCAGACTCTCTCTATCTCGATGTCCCTAATGAGACCTCACGGGTCTTGTTTATATTAAAACTACTAGGTTGTCGGTTGACTGAAACTGGGAACTACCTGTCATAAAGAAAGATTCATTTCAAGTGGATGGGGAAACTGGTGGACTCCAGTTGTTATCTCATCCCTCCGAGGCTCGGCCATACGAGGACCCATACCAACTTTACATAAAGACTCAACATAAAGTAAAAATAGTGACACAAAGTGGAGTTTAGCTGGAACCCATGGAACAGACGGGACACCACTGTCGGCCTGTTAGACATGAATAGAATCTAATTATTACAATATTAGATGGTCCATCATGCTTCCATGCTATTGATTATGTTATGTTTGGTGATAGAATCAAATGAGTCACCACTATCATTACTATCGTAATTGAAATGATTACTTGGTGGTGAACCAAAGTAATCTGAGAAAGGTGGTAAACCATTGAAACACTTGTAGAATGGTGAACTTTGCATAGCATGAATTAAGTCTTCTTCTGGAACACAAAGATATCCATAGTAATCACTGGAAACTTTATAGTTCTAGGAAGTTGGTGGTTCAGAATGGTCATAAAGTAGTTCGCTACCTTAGAAAGATAGGTTGAAGACAAACCCGACATTATAATGAGTAGCTTCCTCTACTTCTGATCGTAACCAATATTTGAAAGAATCTTTACTACTTCCAAGAATAAGAAGTCTCGTGGACAGTATTTCCAGAGTAGGATTAATAACCAACCAGACCACCATATCTGATTTTCCTTGAAAGTTTCACAATCAAACAAGATCCAACAGGAACCAACAAATCTGGCTTGGATCATAATAGCATAATAATCCTCAAAATTAATACAAGGAGTATAGAGATATATGTATCTCTGTCCTTGCATAGGACCTCCTGTAATAGTTCCTCTACACAATTTATGGCTTTGTACAAAGTAGCGATGATTAGGAATACAATGATTATTGGCTTGTATCCATTTTTCCAGGATATTCTTACAAAGAGGACTTGATTTTATACAATATTGTAGGCATTCAAAACAGTAGCAATATTTACATTTGTCACAAATCAGGACCCATTTGAATCCTGCTGGTGCATCTGGAGCTGTCAAGGAGGATGAAGCCATTTGTTGATTTCTCTTATAGTAGGGGTTGCTTCTCTAGTAAGCATATCTACAATGCAATTTTCTTTCCCTGACTTATAATGAATATCAAAGTCAAAACCATCAAGACATAAACTCCATCTCAAGATCCTTTTATTGCCCTGTTCCAAGAGACATTGATTAGTTAACATACCTTTCATATGTTTTAAATTAGTTCTTACAATAAAATGAACAGGCTTTAAGAATAGTCTAAATTTCTTTATCCCATTTTTAACAGCAAGAATTTCTTTGTGAGATGAGGGATATTTAGAATCTGTGTCTGAGAAACATCCAGATGTGTATATGAAAACTTCTTCTTGCTTTGGGCCATTCGTTTGCAATAGAACTGCTACCCATGTTTCATTTGATGCATCGGTTTCAAGTATCAATTGAAATGTAACATATGGGAGGTGTAGTCTTGGCAAATCTTGGATTTTCTTCTTTATAATTTGCACAACTGCAGTCATCTTGCTATTCCATGGTAAAGTATTTTTTATTTTTTTCTGTAGAATCCTTACATCCTTAGCTTGATTCTCATAGAACTGACGGATTTAATTGAGACAACCAAGTAATCTTTGTAGCTATTTCTGTTCCAGAATTTCATCAGGGAACTCTAAGAGTTTCTTCAGAACATGATCTTGAAGTTCAACAGATCCTCTTGATAGGATCAAACCCAAATATTCAATCTTTGTCTTTGCCCAACATAGTTTTGATTTACTGAAAACTAGACCATGTTTGAACAAGAGATCAAATACTTGTTTAAGATGTGAATGGTGTGACCTGGCATCTAAAGAACAAACAAGCAAATCATCAATGTATAGAATAACAAAAGGTAATTGATTAAATATATCATCCATCCTTTTCCAAAATTCTGATGAGGCATTTTTCAATCCAAATGGCATGACTCTCCACTAGTATTGTCCATGAGAAACAACAAATGTTGTTTTGTACCTATCTTGAGGAATAATACCAATTTTCCAAAATCCTCTCTTGAGATCGAACTTGCTAAATATATTTCATTTTCCAATCTTAGCAAACAATAGTTCTTTTGATGGAAGAGGAAATCTGATAGGGAGTAGACCTTGGTTAAGAGCTCTGTAATTTATTACCATTCTAGGTTTTCCTCTTTTCTTCTCACAATGTTTGTTGACATAAAATGATGGACATGCCCAAGGGCTCCTACTAGGTTCTATCAACTTTCTTTGCAATAATTGTTTGATCTCATTCTGGCAGTATTCTGCTTCTGTTGAAGACATATGATTTGTAGAGGCTTTTTGTGGCTTCCCTGCATAGCCTTCTTTGTAGGGAAAACTTACAAAGTATTTTTCTCTAGTCCAAAAGGTGTTAGGATAATCAGAAGTACATTCTTTTTCTATTTTGTCTTTAATATCTTTGATTATCTCAAGACCATGTTTTTCAGCATTGTTGACAATCTTTTGTATTCGAACCAATTTTCTATAGACTTCTCAACTTGTGGGAGAGGTTTAGTGTTACCAATCCTGGTGTCATAGGATGACTTACTTGGAATGGATATTGTTTTACCTAAAATAGTGAACTGTACAAAATTGCTACCTATAGTGAAAGGCAGGCATCTATTTACAAAATCTTGACCCAAAAGAATATCTGCACCTGTGTCAAAGCAATAGAGATTTATTGGTACTTTTTCTCCTTGAACTATAATGGGAAAATCTGGGGCAAAAGACTGTATTTTTATCTCAATCTTGTTTACTGCTCTAAAATCAATATTTATGGGTTGCCAATAGTACGAGGGAATTGCACCATACTTTGCAAAATAATACATTGCTCCAGTGTCTAGCTGAGCATCAAGAGTATAGGTCATATATCCTGATACTTTAATGTGTGTGGAGATGACCAGTCTATCTTCGAATCCATTTATCTGTTTAAATGTACTGGCCTCAATATATTGGTCAAGAGTGTCATTATCTGAATCAAGCATTTCTCTTTCTCTTTGTGCATCCTTTTGTGTTCTGAGAAAGTTTAATTCTTCTTTTTCTAATTTCAAAGCTTTCCATATTTCTTTAACTAATGCTTCTTTTTCTTTGATTGATTCTTCTAGATCTTGGATGATCTTTTCTAGTGAATCATCTGTATACTCTTCAACTTCTTCTATCCCTTCCAGATGCTTTTTTGTTTTCTTGAAATCAAATCTTTTCCTATAGCTCGTATGTCTTGAGGCTCTAGGATGAGATCTATTAAAAGTTGAATCTGTAGGAGTATAATGTTGTATATTCACCACGCTTGGCTACTAGTGTTTTTCAAGTGGAGAGTTGATGGAGGAGAGTTGAGCATTCAACCTTTTAGAAAGCTGAAATTGACCGGGGGTTAGTTGAGACAGTTTATTTTGGATTACCGATTGACGGTGTTTCAGTGAGGGAATAACATCTTCATGGGAAAACTTTTTGATATCCAAAAAATTTAATGATTCTGAAACTGTAGAGATTTAAAAATTGTCAGAATCATAATTGAAATTGTGGGGACAATCCAAATAATCTTTAGTTAGTGATAAATATTCACCATCTGAACGGTTAGAAACAAGTTCCCATTCTAGTGGATCATATCATGTTTGGAATAAGTCCATTATCTTCTGTTGGAACCTTGATTTCTTTTGCAGAGGACACTGTGAAGCCCATTGGCCAGGCTTTTTGCAGATAAAACATGTTGTTTTTGTAGCTTGTGTAGGGCTATGCTGGTGTTTGAAAAATGCTTTCTTTGGTCCTCATTTGTGATTGCTAAATCTCTTAGGAAACCTTTTCTTGAAAGGCTCATTTTTTTATTTTCATTTGAAACAACCACAATCTGTTTTACATGATTCTTTCTTCCCTTGCTTTGGTTTGCAACCAAAGTGATATGTTTCTGCAAACACATCACAGATGCTAGAGTCAAAACCTAATTGTTTCTTAACTAATTTATTTGTTTGTCTTCTTAGACATTCTTTCTATAGGGTTGTGACTATATGTTCATGTAGATCTACTAGGGAGAGTTCTTCTAAATCAATATTCAGTGTTTCGAGATGTTCTCTAACAAGATCTAGAATCTTTCCAGGCATAACAGAAAGGTATTTTCGTAAGTAGGCTACTTTGTCTGGATCTGAAGCTCTATACAAAAGGTCTTGCATGGTGCACAAGAATTTAGGCAACTGGTTTATATGACACAACTTTTCACTCATAAACATATTTGCATAATGTGCAGAGTCTATATTTTGGCTGCCATAGAATTCATGTACAACGGCTTTGATAAGCTCATTAATAGGATGATCATGATTCATTATCCTAAGCTTATCTGATTCATTGCTGTTATCCCACCATATTCCTAGGTTTCCTGTGAAACCCCAAGTTAGCCTTAAAGCTAATTTGTTCCATGCAACATGATTTCTGAAAATCATCTTTTGTGTTTTTGCCCAAGCTTTCCATTTATGAAATATTATCATCATTTCATTTCTAGATCTACAATTGAGATTAGTCACAGGCGCTAGGTCTATATTTTCTCTACTAAAACTATTATGTTCTTGGGAATTAGCTGGGTCAAATGGAACCTTTTTTCTTGAGCCATATTTGGCATTGCACCACTTTTCCCATGCAGTTTGGAAGGGATTTCCTCATGCATCATTATTTGAAGATCTAGGTGCATTTGAACTTTCAGCCTCATAATTTCCTTTGATGAAAGGTACTGGAGAAGATGAGATAATTCTCTGAGATTTTATATCCTCTTGTAATTTGGAGGCTTGAGATTTTACTAGATTGATTTTTTCTATGGCTAGTAAAACTACCTCAACAATTCTAGCAAGATTGGAATTTGCTAGCTCCTTAGCCAACAGTTTTAATGTTAGCTGCTTGGATTGATCGGAAGAGGAACCAAACCATTTGAATGAGTTTTGATCTTCAATCTCAACAAAACTTATTGGAGAAGTTGGTCTTTTCTCCTTTTCAAAAGAATCTTTTAATTCTTGGACTGCTATCTGAATAATCTCAAGTTTTTCTAAGATTTGTCCGAGGTGATTTCTAAAGATATCTTGATTATGCTCAATGGCTTCAGTTTCTAAATGCAGGCCATTGAAATGTGTTTTTGTTTGCACGACATCTTGTGAAATATCATCAAGATTTTGAGCTAAGCAAACAGACTGATAATTTGAATAATTTTGTAGTTTGAATATATCATGAGATTTTTTTGCATCTGTTTTCCTGTTTTGGACAAAGTCCAAATCTGCTACTAAAGCATTTTTTTTTAAAGAGGGAGAGCAATTCCCTGGTCCTAAACTTCTTTGGGAAAGTGTAGCAGTTTTTTCTTTATCAGCCCTTGGAAAGGTGTAGTTCATCATATTGATTTGAGGGGCTAAGATATCCATGCATTCTGAACAATTCGAATGCTATCCTACATGTTCAATCTTTTACTAGAACATTCTAAAGGACTTTGATGCAGATGGAGAATTTGTAGATGAAGAAGGTTTTATAGAAGGAGATTGGGTAGGAATACAAGCCTTACAAAATTTACACTTCTTTGACCCTTTCTGATGATATAGCAGATGATTATCTAGTTTAGATTTACCAGAAACTAGTTTATATACAGGAGCATTAGAAAAGGAAGTAGAAGAACTGGTTGAGAGGGAGGACATTTGTCTTTCTAAGTCAAGCATACTACTGCTTTGAGATCTTCCTATTCTCAAAACTTGATTTCCGGACATATTTTTATGGACTATCAGTTGTTGTGCTTCAGAAGGATGATACTTTGATCGTATTGGCTGATAATCAACTTCCCATTCTTCAAGTACTGAGAGCTTGGAAAAACCAAGTGTGAGTGGAGTTACGTTACCTGGATCAACCACCACGCTTTCAGTAGAGGCATGTTGGAGTAATTTGGGATTCAAGGCTGGCATAGTATTAGTAACAAATCTAAGACATGTTTTAGTATGGAGTTGGGCAATGTTGGAAGGCTCAGCCATATCAAAAATGGAAAACTTAATATATGCTTGAAGGAGAGTAGGTATGAAGGGATCTGTTAAAGAGACTTGAAAACGAGGAAGAACAGAAGGCCAAACTGGGCCATTATGCAAAGGGGCTTGAAAACCTCCAATCAAGGCATCAAAGAACTGATTATGTCGTGAGTCTATAACACAATTAAGAACATAAGTATTTAACCCTGGACAAACTAAAGGGTTAATACCAAACTGGATTAAGCCAAGATGAACATACTTAAAACCATGTTCCAATCCCCAATCAATGTCTGATTGTTGGAGTAAAGGAATCCGATACACAGTTTGTCCTAAAGACAGAGGAACATTACTAGAATAATAACATATTAGAGTTGAGGCACGAAACTGAAACATAGAGAGATCATAGATCTTTGAAGGTTCTATTTCTAGCATATGCCAGTTCACATCTGGCTCATATTCTTGTGTGATAACACGAGTATTATACAATGGGTCAGAAGATGTAGAACTTAATAGGCGTTTATACCATTTACTAGGCTTTATATATATATATATATATATATATATATATATATATCAACAAGCCCGGGAAGTGCATGCCAAGTCCCATGCCCATTTTTCTGGATGTAATTGACGAGATTTTTGTCCTCCTCAAGACTCCAGGGGCCTTCTTTAACCCCTTTTTTCCATAGCATGAGGCTCTAGCCATGTTAGACCACGGGGATTTAAATTTTTATAATAAATTTAAATTTTAATATTTGTAAAATAAATTTTATGGAAAGATTAATTGTTATACCTTTTTATTTACTTTAATTTTTTTCATATCAAAATTATTTCTATAATACCATGGTTACTATTTGTGAAGTATTTCTTTAATTATTATGGTGAATTACTTCAAATCCAAGTTTATTTGTTAGGTGTAGCTTTAAGTATTATGGGGAAGTGCATTAAATTTAGGTTAATTTTTTGGGTTAATGACATAGCATAATCCATTAATGTTATGAGCCATTAATGAGTTTATTTGTTAAGTGTAGCTTAACTATTATGGGAAAATACATACATAAAGTTTAGGTCAATTTTTTGGGTTAATAACATAGCATAATTTATTAATGTTATGGCCCGTGTTGTAAAATAGACATTTTCACCAAAATATTAAATTAAATGAATATTTTATTAAAAGTAGTTACACTTTTATATAAAAATATTGTAATTTAATTTAATTTATAAATAGTTTGATGAACTAACTACCTTTAATCAATTGGCACTTGTTAAACTTAGTATCTAACATAATAATTTGTATTAAGATTATTTACATAATAAATTTTTAGTGCATTTCCATTATATAAATTTATAAAAGTTATATTGAATCATTATATTTCAATAATGTTTTTTTTAATGTTATATACTAATTTATTAATATTTGATAAACAATAATTTAACATCATTTAATTTTTTTTATTTTTTTAAACAATTCTTTTTCACAATTTATAAATTTAATAGGTACTCTTTTATGTGGTCATCTTTACTCGGGTAGAATTCATAAATTCCCATTTTTTTTAATTTTTCAAGATTTTTATGTTGTAGCAATCTTATTGTTTTCTTTAACCTTTTAAATAAGGATTTGCCTCCATTTATTTTTTAGGTTTAAATTTGAAAAAATATTTAAATGCTTTCAAGTTACATAATATTATTACCAAAAAAAATTCACTTAAATATTTTATAGAAGCTTTTATAAGTGGAAAAAAAGTAATTAACTACCAAACACTAAAATAATTTAATAGCTATAGCAACTTTAGAAAGCTAGAACACCAAAAGTGCTAGTTACCAAGTAATTGGATATTAAAAAATTAGTTACATTTGGAAGAACTTTAATTTAATTTGCAATAACAAGTACAATTTTAATTGAAGTTACAATTTTTACACTTATCATCTAAATGTTGAAGTCCACTAATGCTATCTAGCTTCATCATGTTTATTATTATTATGTGTTAATATGTTAATTTGCTTAATGCAATGCTATTTTAATCATGTATTATCATGACATTGTGTAATTATGGTCTAGCTTCACCATGTCTATCATTATTATGTGTTAATATGTTAATTTGATTAATGCAATGCTATTTTCATAATGTATTATCATGCCATTGTGTAATTATGGTTTGTTATGTTAATGATTCATATTATCTTATCCATTGTTATGTTAATTCATTTCTTCATTATTCATTAGCATATTTTGCACATAAATAATTAATATTATTTCTTATGTTGATTTATTTATCAACTTAACATTTATTATGTTAGGTTGATTGTTATTATGTTATGTTAATTTAGCTTATATGTTAGTTTAGGTTCATTATTTGTATGTTATGTTGGTTTAAGGGTGAGTGCAAGTTAATGATGGTCTCTACAATTGAGTTGGAGGTATGATTAGAAGTACTTTTAAAACTAATTTGAATATGGTGTAATAAGATGAAATGTGGGAAATCCAATTAGCTTCCCAAATATATAATTTTTTTTATTTATGCAAGTTTTGTATTTTTTCCAGCAGACAATTTCTCTTATATATTGATATAATATTTAGAGTCATACATAGTCAAGTAAAAAAATAACTACATATACTAAACTATGGAATTTGTGTATAGCTATGTGAAATTCCACTTTTTCTAATAGTGGTATGTTACTTTTCATTCAAAATGTAATGCATATGTTTTCTTTAGAGAACATTTATTGTGCACCACTATTTTTTTAGTTTTTTATAGTTAATTTTATATTTTTTTATTTAAATTAAGAAAGTCAGCATAACCTTGAAATGAGGAGTCAAGCATCAATGTAGGGTTTTGTTGACCAAAATTTGGTCATTTATATTTTCCCTCTCTTGGATTCATATAATCCTTGATATCAAAATAAGACATTTTTTGAACTTTTATAAGTTCACTATGTAGCCCTCAGTCTCAGATTCGTCATGCACTTGTCAGATCATAAATTTGTTTCCATATGCCTAAGTTATTCAAGATATGGTCTAAAGGTCCGAAGGAGAGATTATGAAGATTTTTTCTAAGTATCATGTTCTCCTCTCTATTTTCAAATTATGAAGTACTCTCATCACTTATTTCCCTCACCTTCCATCTCCACACTAAACCATTTTTCTCTTTTCACCACTCTTCTCCATATGCTCCACTAGTCTCTACACTTAGACACTTTTGGGACTCTTCCTTCATCTCCTCATCGGGTTGGCGGTTTGGCGGACTCATACATTCCCTCATTTTCTCACACTCCCTCACTTGCCAACCCGCTATATACATAGTACACTCTCTACCTCCAACACCTACATTTCTCCCCTTACCTCCCTTCTCATTCAAAACTTTAACACTTAGAATGTTTTATGAATTCGCATGTTCACGGGTTGGCGGGCTTTCATTTCCACCCACTTTCTCATGTCATAAGTCCACTACTACACTTAGCCATTTTTCAATTGTGTGGGTTCAAGCCCTCATCCCCCAAGTTCAGTGACCTTCACTTTGCACCCTAGGTTTCATGATCTACATTTTGATCATCAGCTTTGTCGTGGGTGTCGAGCTCCAAATTATTTTATTCCTTTTTGCATGCAAGTCTAACCAACCACCTTTCTACACTTAGTGTATTTTTTATCATCCATAACCACGGGTTCGTGGGTTCATGAAAAGATCTATATTCAAACTCTCTCTAGTTCATCCCTGCATCCTACAAACTATCCCCTTGACTTCCGCTACCCACAATTTTCCCTCATCCCCTCTCGTCCCATCTCCCATAATTAGACAAATTCTCAAAGCTATTCCAAGGCATGAAAACCAATGAATGAGAATATGACACATGGCAATCAATGAGGTCATGACACATGGAAACTCAACATTGGAGACACGTGGGAACATACAATTTGAGACACATGGCATGATATTATTGGTTGACTCATTATGGTAACTGGGAATGAGGTGGATGCCAATGGGATTCCAAAAAATTATTATTTTATTCGACAATTTTCCAAGGGTCGAATCCTCCAAGCTCCATAATTTCTTCTCTTCTCATGTTTCTTGCTAAGTGTATCAAACACTTAGTATTATATATCATGAAGAATATAATATACCAATGCATGTGGGATAGAATTTTAAAATGAAAAGTCAAATTTTATGAAGGGAAGCACGAAATTCATCCAAGGGCCCACATTTGCCCATTAATTTTGATCAATGGTCATTGAGCGTTGATCTTGCGGAGGCCATAACTTGAGCTCCGGGTGTTGGAATCATGCAAAATTTATAATGTTGGAAAGGTATTTTGATGTAGAATATGGTGGTACAAGTTTCAAGTGCTGAAAGTTGATACATTTTTCTCATAAACTAAAATATAAGTCAGCTTCATTTTGAATGGGCCTGCATGACAACTCAACTTCACAACCTCATATCTTGAGATCCGGGTGAGGGATTTGCGCAAAATTTATATCATTGGAAATATAAGATGATGGAGATCACATCCGAAGTGATTTATATGGATAAAAAATTGATTTTAGTTCCCATAAAATTAAAACACAGTCCTCCTAGTTTAAATGGGAAATTAATTAAATTGTGAAAATAAAAGTTTATTTAAAAAATTTTATTAAAAAGGGAAAGGGACCCATTTTAGATATGTATATATTGATTATATAATTTAATCAATGATTAATTAATGACGAACTAATTAAATGGAATGTTTCAAGAAGAAACTTGTATGGGAATTTCAAGAGAAGAAGAAAACCCTAACTACTCAAGTAGTTAGAAAATCTCTTCTTAAAAAGAGAAGAGAGGCTTCATCAAAGGTTTCAATAATCAATATTGTCAGAGGGGTAGGGAAGAAGATCATAGGAAGAAGAAGGTATATCCATGGATACACAATCAATCTTCTGATCAAAAGAAATAAATATCCATCTTCTCCATTATTTCTATTCTTTTACACCACTTCTCATAGCTTTATGCTTGAATATCAGAGTTGGGCACAAGGTTGAGTTGTTGAGTGTTTTTATTGTACTCTTCTATAGAATTTTATTATATGATCATGGAGTATTTGCAGCCACATACATGGATGTCAAAGTTTTGGTAATGAATAATATTTCTCATGAATAAACTCCACAAAGAATTGCTTCAGGGTTGATCTTGACTGTATCTTGTAACTTTGAGTTTTAAGTATGAGATATTCGAGGTTGACCTATCAATTTCTCTTTTATTACTAATTGCAGTACTCTATTAAAATTCTTTGAGATGATCAAATCATTCTCTCCTATTTCTCATGAAGAAATATGGATGTGTTTATATACTATTAAGAAGATTGTGTGCGATGTTGATCAAAATTTAATTCTAATGTCGAAGCCCTCCTTCAATCTTTTCATATTGTAAAAAGACTTTTTCTGCACATAAAGATCATATTGGGTTATTGAAGAACAATTTTCATAAAAATCCAAGCAATAAAGATTTGGGGTTTGCTTCCTAGCACTCTCCCTAATCCAAAATCTTCAAAGATATATCTTTTAGCCAAAGAGGAGAACCACCTCTCTAAAAAAAAAGGGGGACTAATGTCCTCATGAGTTTGTCGTTTTTGTGCCAATGGATTCAAGCATCAATAGGTTTGAGGGACTTAACATAATCAAACTACTTTGTATCATTGGGACATGTATTTTAAAATTATGATACATGTGAAGAAAAAAATAAATAAAATATAACAAACACTATTGTTTTATAAATATATATATATATTGGAATTCCCATCATCGGATCTATGTTTGTGTGTGGTTTCATTAACGTGAATTTCAATAACCTAGTTAAAATAATGTGAAAATGGTGATATTGAAAAGGATTTTAAAAATGAGGCTTTATTACTTTTGCAACCCAAATCTATAGGGTTGTCATGCCAAAGTTAAATATAATGCAACCAAGTCAACAAACATGTAATTGGAATTTTCAATCTCACTAAAAATGTTTTGAACTCTAGATGCATATGTTATTGATATCGACAATAAACACATTATATATGCCACTAGAAATTCATGATAGGTTATTCTACAAACACATGACTAGTTGTAGTGAGATATATTTATATAAGGATAATTATTGGGGATTTAAGTCCATTTTTAAAGTTACGCAAGTATTTGATATTCTTAGTGAATTGAAATTTATAATTAGTATGTAGATATAAATCACCACTCACACTCACCTAGAGAAAAATAATACTTCATTTTACCAGTTGAACTTATTCATAGCATGTAGATTATAATAAATTTAGAATGAGAAATATTGCAATGTTCTCTCATAGAGCATGATGACCAATATGAAATAGAGTTTAAGGTATTTTAGTGTGGCCCCATGGGTTCCCTACAACCAAATTTACAAAATATTGACATGATGATTAGCATGGTACAACTAGCCACCTCTTCTTATGTGTTAAAAAACACCAACACAACTTGTATCTTCCTACATAAATAGCATGCCATCATTTATTTAGCCATCCTTGATATAGTCAACAGAAGAGATCTAGTAAAATAAAAAGAACATAGATGAAACATTAGAATTACACATTCCCATGCTTCCCAAGAAATGTGGCTTAAAATGTGCACTAGAAACATTAGGATATACATTATCATAGCCTATAGAATTATTAATATTATACCTAAGACAATCCCAACAATATCAATAGTTGTGGTGTTATCATGTTCCTAGATTAGGTTGTAATATACCCCTACTTCCACTTTTATGCACACCTAATGAATTTGAATGACTTAACATCCCCTAATCCAAGAATATTGATCACCTAGACACATCCCTCCACCCTTTTATGTGACCACAATGTCTCATTTTACCACATTATCACCAAATAATGATGGTGGAACTCCTCCCCTAGCCTTGATCATTGAGAAAGAGACCTAGTCTATAGATCCTTACATAATCCACACATAACATTACTCACTAGAGTTTGTACCTCCCTCACACACAACCCCACAACTTTACTAACCTCCTTGCAATATATATCTTATATTTTGACCATATCATAATGCTCCAAACACCCTATTAACCTCCCTCCACTAAACTAACCAAAATATTCACTCCAGACTACCTCTTTTTTAGCACCATTATCTTCTCCTCCTCCATCACCATAGAGGTTATCATGCTTACCCATTTTCCCAGTTCTTGTGATAGATACCCATGCTATTATATAATCTCTAAAATAAGATACATAGGTTTCTCTTCTTTACACCCAATTCCTACAAAAATTGAATCTTTCCAGATGAAAAACTTGATTTCTGAATGACACCCATATCCCACCTAAAGGCTAGAAATTCCTTAGAGAGGATATGTGTGGTGATTTGAGGCATTGTTCATGATCCTTAAGAAAAATAAACTTAGTTTAGGGATAATTCTCTTGTCTTCCTCCCCAAACTATATTACAGGCCCCCATACCCACTATTATTGTGAAAAACATATTAATGACACCCATATTCCTAGTCATAGATCAAAAATCAAATTCAAAGGTCTTTTGTTAAAGAATACTTCACAAAGATTGACCCTGAGAAGGTTCAAATATGGACTAAGATTCTTATGTTCCTTCCCTAACCATAGTCAAGGCCTTGAGTGGCATTCATGTTGGACACACCTACCACACTTAGAGGGGGGGTGAATGAGTGTGGGGTTCTTTTTCTCAAAACTT
>ML803949.1:189066-225620 GCA_009831015.1 Picea engelmannii
TCGGTCAGAATAATTCCAAAGCCACAAATGAACTTTTGAATGGTCTCATTGAAATGGTATTCACCAAATTTGCACATTGTAAATCCTCTAAAGAGATTTGGGACAAGCTTCGAAATATTTATGAAGGATATTCAAAAGTCAAAGAAGCAAAGATTCAAACTTACAGAGGTTAGTTTGAACAACTAAAGATGAAGGAAGATGAGAATATTGTAGCCTACTTCTTACGAGTCGATGAAATAGTGAATGCAATCATAGGATTTGGAGAAGAAATCGAAGAATCTATAA
This sequence comes from Picea engelmannii, assembly GCA_009831015.1. Classification (NCBI taxonomy): domain Eukaryota; kingdom Viridiplantae; phylum Streptophyta; class Pinopsida; order Pinales; family Pinaceae; genus Picea; species Picea engelmannii. The sequence goes on from ML803949.1 coordinate 189,352, forward strand.
TTGTTCAAAAGGTACTAAGATATCTTCCTATGAGATTTGACCCTAAGATATCAACTAGAAGAAATATCAGATCTAAAATCAATAAGCATGGACAAATTGCATGAAATCTTCACAGCATATGAAATGAGAACTGAACAAGAAAATCCAGATGTAAAAGAAGCATCCTTCAAAGCATCCAAAAGATCAAAGCAAAAGGAAAAACAACAAAAAGAACATAGCAACAACAACAACATCTTGGAAGATGATGAAGAAGTGGCCAACTTCATCAAAAGGCTGAACAAGGGAACCGACGGTAGGTATAGAGGTAAGCTTCCTTTAATTTGTTTTAATTGTGATGGTATTGGTCATTTTTCTAACAAATGTCCTCATAATAAAAAGAGAAATGATGAAGGTTACTCAAAAGGAAAACAAACATATAAAGGAAAAAGAACTACAAAGAAAGTTTTCAAGAAAATATTATGCACCAAAGAAGACATCTTATCATCAGATGAAGATGAAGTCAGTGACAGTGAGACAAGAAGAGTTCTATTCATGGAAGTAGAAGATTCTGATAAAGAAGAATCCGAAGAAGAATATGAAGAAGCTGAAGAAGAATATGAAGAAGCCGAAGAAGAATATGAAGAAGTCAAAGAGGAAATTGAAGAGTCAGAAGCTGACTACCGAGAAGAATTGATGAGTGCCATAGAAGTTATTAGAAGAGAAAAGAAGAAAAACAAGAAAGTACAAGTGGAACTAGACAAGAAAGAAGATAATCAAGAACTAGAACAAATGATGACAAATTTGAAGGTTCAAATAAAAGAAGATAAAAGAATTGAAGAAGCATTCAAAGAAGAACTAGAAGAAAAGGACAGGAACATTGGAAATTTGGAAGCAAAGATTGTCACATTAAGAAAGGATATTTAAAAGAAAAATATGCAGAATAGCTCAAAAGTTTTGGATGACATTATCAGCAGTAAAAAATATCATCTTGACAAGTCCAGACTTGGATACAATCAGACAGAAAAGGGATGAAGCTCGAAAACAATAGAGAAAGAAACATATCCAAAAAGATACGTAGAAACAATCAAAGGGGATATTGATCTTCCCAAGAAAGTGATCTACAGGATACGGTGACCATGCAATCCATATCTTGGCTTCTAACCAAAATCTCTCCTCAGGGGCGCAAATATGAACAAGGGTGCACCATTAGTTTGGGTGAACAAGCAAATGGGGATCCAAACCGGGGTGATTCGAGAGTGGCCAAGAGGTTTTGGCGATCTCAGAGTGACCTCCAAAAATTAGTGGGAGAATCCCAGTGCAGCCATGGAAGAGGGCGCACTCACTTCATTCCCACAAAGAAGAAACCAACAAGGGTGCAAACCCCAATTGGTGTGCCATCCCTTCTACCTCAGAAAACTCAAAGGAAATGATTTGCTCCCTAAGAGAGTGGATAGCTAATGAGATAAGCTTGCTCTAAGAGGTGGAAGCATGGAAAATGGAGTCACCAGGAGGAAACCATGAAGGAAGGCACACTAGTTATTCTTCAGAAAACCCTAAAAATGAAATTATCGTGAATGTAAAATGAAAAATTAGAAAAGAAAACAACCAAGAGACATAGCTTCAAAAGAAAAGGTAAGAATGCTTTATTTTAGTCCTGGTTCACCTTATATACCAAGGGAACAATTTATTTTACATATATTTAATTCATCATCAAAAGGTGAAGAAGTGTTGTGCCTAGGTGATTGACTTGTGCGCCCTAGATGGGCATTCCCCTAGGTGGACTCCTTGGCCCAATTCCTCCCTGTTTAGATCTGGAAGCGTCCCAGCTTCCATGAGAATATGAAGAAACTTGTTGTGCAATACATCAGTTGTGATCCACTTTGCCTGAGGTGGAGTTTGGCCTTGGCGGGCTACCATATATAAAGTGTAAGTCTGGTGTCTTGTAGAGTGACTTCGAGTGTCCAGTATAGTGTCTTTGGCCAATGTGAGTTGGAAATCAGGAATGTTGTCCACTGGATGAGTGATGGTGACTAGTTCTTCCAAGAGGTAGGGATCAAACAACTTTAAGTGGTTTACATTAATGACATTGTGGATTCCCAGTTGTGGTGGTAGATCCAACCTATATGTATTTTCTCCAATCTTGTTGAGTATTGTATACAGACCATATCTGATTGGTAGAAGCTTGTGATGGTGGCCTTTGAAGCACTTCTTATCCAAGTGTAACTAGAATTGATCCTCTGGTTGAAAGGCCATGAAGGTTCTTTGTTAATCATGGTGCTACTTGGCATGATCTTGGGCTACTTTGAGTGATGATGTGACTGCATTATGGCGTTGTGCAATTTGTTGGAGAAATCGTTGAGCTGACAGTTGTTCCTGTTGTTGATGGAAGGTACCTTCAGTAACCCAAGTGAATGGAAGCTTGGTTGGAGATGCTGGTTGGAAGCCCAAGCATACTTCAAAAGGGGAAAATCTTGTAGAAGAATGTGTTTCCTTGTTCTAGCTATGATGGAGAATGTGTAAGTAATTGTCCCATTGTTTGTTGTGCCCAAAGTGAGTTTGGAGAGCATGCACCAAGACTCTATTGACAACCTCTATTTGGCCATCCATTTGAGGATGGAATGCAGTAGAAAACTTGAGGTGGCACCCGAATAGCGCCCATATGGTATTCCAAAATGTACTGAGGAAGAGAGAATCTATGTCTAAGATGATACTGCTTGGGAGACCAAAATGGGGCCAGACATGATGGAAATAGATTTCTGTTGTTTGCACTGCTGTAGTAGTCTTTGTGCATGGGATAAAAAGTGCCATTTTGCTGAAGCGACATACCACTACCTAGATTGCATCATGTTTCTTTTGGGTTGTTGGATTTCCACTTAGGAATTCCATTGAGATTGACTCCTAAGGTCAAGAAGAAAATGTCAGTGGTTGATACAACCCATGCTTCCAGTTGGATGGCTTGGATTGTGAGCATAAGGAACAAGCTCTGATAAATTTTTCAACTTGAGGTTGCATGGAAGGCCAATGAAAATGGCGTTGTAGATGTTGGGTGGTATTTGTGGTCCCGAAGTGGCCCCCATAGGCTGAAGAATACGCTTCTCTGATGAAAAAGCGATGATCTTCTGAGTGTGGAACACATAGCAAATTCAACTTATATAGCCACCCATCCCGAATAGTGTAGTCTAGGAAGGGGGTTTGATTGATCACTATGGGGATTTGCAAAGCTTCCCAAATATCTTGAAAGTCAGTGTCAGTAGCATATTGAGCTTTCCATGTGTCATAAGTAACACGACGTACTTCTAGAATGGAAATAACTGGAGTGGGAGGTCGACTTAGAAAATCAGCCATTTTATTAGAAGTTCCTTTCTTGTATCTGATGACTAAGTGAAATTGTTGAATGTAGAAGGCCCATTTAAGGTGCCTTCGTTCCTGAATATTCGATTGAGAGTTGATGAAAATCAAAGGGTTGATGAAAAACTTAGAGCTAATATTTCTGTTTAGGAATTATTGAAATTCCCTTTTTCTTCTGCAAAAGATGCTGCAGAATATTGTAGAAAACAACAAAAACAACAATCCGAACAGCAACAAAGTTGTTGAAAACAACCCCAAAACAACTCAAAAGGTCTCCATTAAAATTACGCTAGAGTCTTTTGGTAAAAGAGACCTTGCTTTAAAAAGTGTAACAAATGTAGATAAACTAGTTTCAGGGGCTGCGACTAAAAAACAACAAACTTCTGCTATTAATACTCACAGAAATGTCTCACCATTTTTGTTGATTTTTGAAATTTTCAATAGGAATGTACATAACTGTATGGTAGATTCAGGTGCATCGTCAAACATAATGCCTTAGTCTGTCTGCCAAAAAATTAATGTCGAAATTGAACCTTCCAGCCTGAAAATTGTTCAGCTTGATCGAACTAGTGTTAAAGTAATAGGTGAATTAAAATACGTGCTTATCAAATTATCATCTAATCCTAAAGTCCATCAAGTTATTGATATTATTGTCATTGATATCCCTGAAGTATATGTCTTGTTTTTAAGTAGAGATTGGTCTGAACAACTACATGGTTATTTTGTGACAGATTGGTCTCACTTATGGCTCCCTGAGAATGGGAAGCCTAATAGAATTAAGGTCAATCGTGAGCATTATCTTAAGTTCACGGTAACTGATTTAAATGATCCTAATGAGCCATTCACTGCTTCCACCAATTCACCTGAAATACAGGGGATGGACACTTTTTTCGGCAATTTCATGGCTAAAACTTCTACCATTACTGACCCAGAAAAACAGTCATGAATTATGACATGCACACAGTCAACAACCCTCTCCCAGTGGTCACATGCACCTGACGAAAATCAAATCTGGTCTCTTTACTTCGATGGATCTAAATCTAAGGAAGGAGCTGGTGCAAGGTGTGTGCTCATTGATCCAGAAGGTAATAAAACTTTGATCGCCTGCCGCTTAGAATTTGAATGCACAAACAATACGGCTGAATATGAGGCACTCCTGCAAGGTCTCAGAAATGCACTAGATTTGAGGATTCAGAATTCGACAGTCTTTGGTGATTCATAAATTGTGGTTAGACAGGTAAAAAACTCTATTCACTATTTATCTCCACACCTTAAAATCTATCAAACTGAGGTATGAAATTTAATGAACAAATTTTCTACATTTAACATTAATTCTATTCTGAGATATAATAATTTTGAGGCTGATTTGTTAGCTAATGTTGCCTCAAAATTTTTTCCTGCAGAAGGCCTTTCTCTAAATGCATTTTCGGTCGATTTGTTTTTCAGACCATCCATCCCAGATAACATCACAAATTGGAGAGTCTTCGATGACGATCAATAGATCATCAGATTTTTGCATATGAAAGAGACTTTTCAAGGAGCAGTTATCGATGAAGGTACCCACGATGAAAACCTTCACGATTTTACAGTAATACCATATCCAAGATCCCTGGAGTCCACATCAGATATGGTAAACTCTATCCCAAAATATGCGGTTAGATTAGAAAAAAATTATGATCTTCACGATAAATTCAGAAAATCAGTGAATTGTAAAACAAATAGTTCTTCCTTAACACATGAAAAAGTAAATTTAGGAACTAAAGATAACCCACAGTGCATCAATTTGGGTTTGGGATGTTCTGAGAAAGAAAATATAACATTTATTAAGTTGTTTAAGGAATTTAAAGATGTCTTTTGTTGGACATACGACGATCTAAAGACCTTTGATCCTAACACCATACAACACATTATTCCCATGAAACCCCAGACCCAACCTTTTCAACATGAAGTTAAGAAAGATGCACCCAAAACTTGAACCAACAGTCAAGAAAGAATTAAACAAACTATTGAATGCTAAAATAATTTTCCCAGTGAGACATACATAATGGGTCTCTAATCTTGTCCCTGTAAGGAAGAAGAGTGGTGAAATCCAACTATGTGTCGATTTCTGAAATTTAAACTGAGCGTCTGATAAAGACAACTACCCTGTTCCTCCCATGGAATATTTCCTTCAATAAGTATATGGTTTTGAAAGAGTATCACTGCTGGATGGTTTTTCAGGGTATAACCAAGTCCTTATGTCTCCCCCAGACCAGCTCAAAACCAGTTTCCATACTCCATGGGGTACCTACGCTTATAGGAAAATGCCCTTTGGGCTCATAAATGTCAATGCCACCTTTCAGAGAGCAATGGATATCAATTTTCGTAGTTTAATCAATCAATTCGTAGTGGTTTATCTAGATGATATCACTATCTTCTCAAAGAATAAAGGAGATCATCTAGCTCATCTAAGATCTATTATATAGTGATGTCGTAAGTACGGTATTTCTTTAAATCCTAAAAAATCTGTCTTTGCAGTAGAACAAGGTAAGCTCCTCAGATTCATTGTATCAAATGAAGGGATGATTATTGACCCTGAAAGGACCCAAGTCATTTCAAAACTGCCTCCTCCCTCTTCCAAAAAGTCCATGCAATCTTTCTTAGGTCAGATAAACTTTGTTAGAAGGTTCATACCTAGCTTTTCAGAAATGGTCAGACCATTACAAAATTTAATAAAAAAGGATGTACAATACCATTGGGGACCTATAGAAAGTCAAGATTTTGACTCAATAAAAAAGGCTATAGTAGACGCTCCTTCCCTAATGAGCCCTGATTTTTCACGAGATTTCACTCTCTACACGTTTGCCTCTGATCGGTCTTATGTCGCTGTGCTAACCCAAAAGAATGTTGAAAACAACGAAGTCCCTATTTCCTTTTTGATCTCATCCTTTAAAGGAGAAAAACTTAATTATCCAGCAGTGGATCAGCAAGCTTATTCTTTTTTTAAAGAAGTAAAACACTTTCGATCTTATCTACTGAAATCTAGGATGAAAATCATTGTCCCTTACCCTACTGTCAAAAATTTGTTAGTACAAAAAGAACTGGGTGAAAAAAGGGAGAACTGGGTCACATCCTTACAAGAATACGACATAGAAATTACCCCAGCACAAATTGTTAGAGGCCAATGTTTATGTAAATTGGTTGTTGATTCAGCTATAGGACAACAGAATGAAACTGATATATTAATTCAAGATCAACACAATCAAAATCAAATCTACTGTGCACAAAACCTTACTAGTCCTTGGTATGATGACATCAAGTTTTATCTTATACACAGATCAGCTCCCCCACACCTTGATCCAAAAAAGAGGAGAGCATTGAGATTAAAATCTACTTCTTTTCAGCTGGTAAACGGTATTTTGTTTCGCCAAAATTTTGATGGAATACTTATGCGTTGTCTAGAAAAAGATGAAGCAGAAAAAGTCTTATTGGAATTACATGTAGGGGAAGCTAGTGGGCATTTCAGTGGAGACACCATTGCCCACAAAGTATTAAGAGCAGGGTATTACTAGCCTACTCTTTTCAAAGACACCCATGCCTTATGCCGCAAGTGTGTAATCTATTAAAAGGCATCTGGACGAGTACAGAAGTCAGCATTCCCACTGCAACTAGTTTTGGTAGACTCCCCTTTTCAACAATGGGGCCTCGATATTATAGGCCCAATCAACCCTACATCCTCGCAGCAGCATAAATACATCATAATAGCCACAAATTATTTCACCAGATGGTCTGAGGCTACACCATTAAAAGTTGTAAACACCAGCTAGGTAATATCCTTCCTGAATTCAAATATTATCACTCGTTTCGGTATTCCTGAATGCCTAGTATTTGATAATGCTTCCTATTTTTCATCTCCCGAAATGAGTGATTTCGCTTTAGAAAAAGGAATAAAATTAAAATACTCCGCTAGCTATTACCCCCAAGGAAATGATTTGGCGGAATCAAATAATAAAAAATTGATCAAGAACATCAAGAGAACGGTCTTCAAAAACCACAAAAACTGCCATAATGTACTATTTAATGCAATCTGGGCTGATAGGGTAACTTCTAAAACTGTTGTTGGTAATTCCCCCTTTTTTCTCATTTACGGCAGGGAAGCGATTCTTCCACCGCATGTCCTTTGCCCATCTTTGCAATCATCATAGAATGTGCAAGAAGAAGGCTTTCCTCCCTTGGAAAGGTGGATTAACGCTTTGCTGAAATTAGAAGAAGTAAGGGCTCAAGAAAAACGAAAATTGGATCAACATCAACTCATTGTCAAAAACTAGTTTGATTCCAATTCTGCCTCAGACAGAAATTTTGAGGTAGGTGATCTTGTCCTTAAATGGGACAAACCTCATGAGGGGAAAGGAGAGCATACCAATTTTCAAAACCTGTGGTTGGGACCATTTTTAATTGTTGAAAAACTAGGTCCGAGTTATTTCCGCCTCCAGAATTTAGAGGGACAGCCAGACACCTTTCCGGTGAATGGCCAAGCTCTCAAAAGGTATTTTACTTGACGACTCTTTGATACACCTTCTGTACATATTTTCTGTTTGGATTTCTTTTCTTTCAAATCTTTCTTTGTTGTTTTGTTTTGTTTTCATTTTAGTTCATCGATCCTTTTGAGTCAAACATCCCTATATTACAGTCTAGCTCAGACAAAGAGAAATAGAATGCTTCATCTCGAAAATAGTTGTCAAAGGCTGTTGGAACATCTATTGTTGTCCTTATATGAAATTGTAGGCTGGTTAAAGGTGTCATTTTGTCTGAAAGTTGATTCCTTGGTTTCAATCTGCACTTGAAAGTATTCATGAATATCTTTAAAAAGTATCTTTACATTGTCCCTTCTCTTTAAGAAAGGAACTAAATGATGTCTCCCTGTCCTTGAAAATTAGTTCTATCAATGAACTGTTTTTCAGATCTTGATGAAGTTTTTCCAGAAAAATTTAAAAGGCCTGTGGAAATATTAAGTTGTGTTAAAAAACTGGAATTTTCAGCGTCACCCTGCTCTATTGAATATCTTTAAAACTATATCAGAATGTGAATAAACTCTCAGAGAGCTGTGGGAAGTGCCTGTAAACCCATCGGCACACTGAACATGTCTGCTGGCAGTGGGTAAATGCATGCATGATGCAAAGATAACTTCGCTGGGGTACTGAACAGGCCCGCTGGCAGCGAAGCGATGTCAAGTAAAAGAAAATTCTCAGGTATAAACCTTGTGTTGGCCATAAGCATCCTTCGTTCTGATTTGAAATTTATCGGGCATGATACAGATGTCGGAGTGGGTTAATTGACATCCCTGTTGAGGCTATGGATGCCTACTAGTAGCAATGGCCCTGTCAACAATATTGGAGATTTTAACTTTACAACATGGCTTTTTTTTTTTAAGTTTGTCACCATATTGCATTCTTTTAAACGAAAGGTATCTAAAACTGGGTTGCGTCTTGTTTTTTTTAAAGATGTTCAAATAACCTTGCATTTGTTCTTTGATTTGAAGTTTTTCAGAATTCTCTAACCCGAACTAGTTCATTTTGTAGAGATAACTGCTTCTCCCAGCATGTCGCCATTGTTGGCAACTCAACATGTTTGTTAACTTTTTATATCAATTAATTGATCTACATAGCTGCCTAACCAGAGTCATTTGTTTTTATTACTCTTCATAATGCAATTTTCGAAACGATAGTTGTAAATTGTCACTTCTTCCTATTATTTTATTTCATGCTTCTTTCATGACTAGAAGCATGAATACAAAGCATGAAAATTTGTGATTGTGTTACCTTTCTATTCTAAAATTTCATCAAAGGCAAATTGTTCATACAGTTTATTAATGACGTTTGGTTCCTTGCCATGAAGAGTTACTCTCTTTGTTTCAATCCTTTCAACATCAAACATGCTTAGAGATTGATGGTTACATGAATCAAAGGACCCCGATGATTTGATTTTTGGTATGGTTTTGTTTGGTTCTTGGCTTTACATTTCTTTTGTTAAGTCTTGGATTTTCAACTCACCCAAACCTTGTGATAGAACCCACGATGCACACACTCATTTTTCATTTTAATGTTTTGGTCCTAGACTCGTACTAGATGCAAAGGTGGCATTACTATTTGCAGGAAAACATCATTCCCGAGACTGCCCTTGGGATTTTCAAACCCTCTTCGCATGCGCTTCAATAAAAATCTATCTAATCGTTATGAGTTTATGTTCATACACCGTTCACTGTTGGAATTTCATGGGCTTGGGTTATGGCTCCGGACTGTCTTTGCAAACCCTCTCTATGTGTTGTGTCTGATTCGTTACCCTTTCATCCATCATGGCTCCTAGTGTGAGAGTTGAACCAAACAACATTCAAACTCTGCTCTTATATGACAATGCCAGAGAAGATTTGGAGAGAAGTGGTTGGCTCATTTTCATTAGGAAGTTTTAGGGTTTCAATTTACAGGTTGCCCAAGAATTCACTTTGTCCTTTGATGGTTGTAGAGATAAGGTTGGTGATGTGCAACTGGAGGTTACCGAGAATTTCCTGAGTCAAGCTACAGGGCTACCAGCAATCGGTCAAAGGTGGTTTAAAAATGCAAAAGTGGAAGAAGTTCCTTGGAGACTACTGTTTACATCTCGGAAAATAAAAGGGTGTGATAAAGGTATGCCCATTTCCTTCCTAAAATATCGGTGGCATGATTTGCTCGCTGTGGTAAAGAAATTTGTTACCCGTGAGGGACGTTTCGGGCTTGTATTTTTTTACCATTTGCATCTGCTTATGATTTTTATGGGTTTCCCTTTGAATATGTCGTATTACTTACTAAGGAGCCTTTATAAAATGGGCAAAAGATACAAAAAACAACAGTTAGAGTCTAGCCTCTTCCATCACAGCCTAATTAAAATCTTGCTTATACATCAATTAGAGTCACAGAATGACAACTAGGATTCGTTCATAACCCGAAACGGCTATGGTAACTCTGATATGGAGGAGGTAGACAAACTCGTGGTTGAGGAGACTCTTTTCCACCCTACGACGTCTCTCTCACCTCCCTATACCTATGTCTCACTCTCTAACAAAAAACCCTTGATCGATCCAAAGGTCATTGAACAGGCCTGTCAGTAGATTATGCATCCTAATGACTGTGTTAAGAATTCAAAGAAACCTACAGGGAAGAGATCTAAGAGCATTATTGATTAAAATTTTAAGAATAAAAGAGTTGGTGGGATAATTTCTAGGAGGCTTCGTAACAAGTCAAACTCTCATTCGAGTTTGATCAGTATGATTGAAGTCCATGAGAGTTCAGACTCTGAAATCGATAGGTTCCTCGCTGCAGAAGACTTTCAGTCATTCGAGCCACACCTTGATCGGCCCTACAACTTTGTTGACAATTTACCTCCCTGTCTTAAAAATAATCCAGAGTTTCCTGGTGTCAAATTGGTTAATGAATCTACTGTCAGTATGGAAGGTGCTCCGGTTCACAACCAAGTTTGTTCCCATGCAACCGTTGCATAGTCAAATTGTGAAGTTTGTCTATCATGGATTGATAGATATTATACTGATATCCCTACCCTACAGTCATGGGTCAAGGATTTAAAGGATCAAATCGATGTCTTAACAAGCGAAAACCATAGACCCCAATCTGTTATTCAAGGCAAAGAAAAATGCATAAAGACAATAGGCAATGTAGTATTTAAAAATGTGGAGGCTGCAATAGCCATTATGAATTCCAAGGTTTCCTGATATGATTTGATTTCATAGTTGGAGGTATGATTCTTCATCTTAAAATAGGATTATATTGTTAAAATTAGTTTGCTTTATTTTACAATAAATTGGATTTTATTTACTATAATAACTAGCTACAGAATCGCAAGATTCTGTAGCCAGTTATGTTAATTCGAAATGTGTAAAGTAGTGTTTGAAAATGTATCTAAAATATTTCTATTTTCCTTTTCTTTCAGGATATTTAGCAATCCATGAGTACAAATTGATCTGAGGCATCCTTGAGACCTTACAGTCATATCTTTGATGCATTTTGTATGAACAGAAATGAACTGTTATTAGTTTTGGAGGATTTAGTAGGATCAGGGTGGTTGCATTCCCCCTTTATTTTTGAAATTAATATTTGATCTCAGGAACATAAACAATTATCTTTTTTGAGGCCTTTATAAACCCATCATTTTGTAATCAAAGGCATCTTGGCCTGGGGCTTATTGTGAACAGTTTATACTCAAATTTAGACATAACAAATATTTACTTTATTCTTTTGTCATCTATGAATGTTGTTGTGACTTATAATTTGTTTATCTTGGTAATTGAACGACTGCAGATAGCTTTCGTCTTCGCAGATTGTTTTGTTGTCAAGATAGTTTTTCTTCATGGTTCATGATTTTATGCTTCAGTTTTATCAAAACAATTGAATGATATTTCAATTGGTTTACCTTAAATATGTTGATTGATTAGATGCAAGCTGTAACTGTAGGACTTATCTCATGTGTTATTGTTTGTAGTCTATTTTATCACTATAATTATCTTGTGTCCTATTGTTTTATCAATTAAATACACCATTCAATGCACAGTTTAGCTTTTGTACCAAACAGTGTGAAGATGCACAAATTTTTTATCTCGTGGATGGACTGATGCATGATTTACACAAATAGTTGGATGCATACTCCTCAAGTGATTAATAGGTCAGTTTGTTCTTTTATTTCATTTCTTTGTTTATTATAGAAGTTTTTATATATAGTATAATTTTCATTATCTATATCTTTCTGTTTAATTAAGTAGTTTAATATTTGATCTTATGAATGCATACAAACAAGAAAATAAACCAAAAACAAATAGTATTTTCGCTTTCTTTATTACTGTCATTAAAAGAACCGTTTTACATTCGATTTTTATGAGTTCAGATTAAAACTCGTGATTTATACATATTGTATATATGATAAATAGAACTATTATATAAATATTATTTAGATAAATTGTATATATATATATATATAGATGTACATATATATTTCAATGATTATTATTTAGTAAGTTATTGCATTTCTTTTAGTTATTTTTTGCTTCCCTTTGGACTTTAGATTGGCCAATGGAGCCATTAAACCCATCAGAGTGAGTCAATCCAAACGGCTTGGGTTAATTAGACAACCCCGGACCGGATTCACTCTTCCAGTTGACGAGCAGTCAATTTCGCCCATCAACACTATACCATATCTTCAGATTGGCTACGCCCACTTAAGTATCCCTTACATCAAGAAAATCTATAAAGAATGCATAAAGGAGAATCATCCTCCAACTTAAATACCATCCCAGTCCATAAAAATATTTTCATAGCTGCCTCTCCATCTCCTTGAAAAAAGAAACATTCATATACAAATATTAAAATTGGTGGTAAGGAACAATATCTGTTGTAAAAAGGGTGTAAGAGGCTAACCCGTCGGGATACTGAACAGGTCTGCTGGAAGCAGGTATTGACCTATGGTATGACTAGGTAAACCCGTCGGAGTATTGAATAGGTTTGCTGGCAGCGGGGCATTCTACCTAGAGAGGGTGATGATTTGACAAACAATAAATAAAATTTTTGATCTTAAAACTTGTCCTAATGTACATAACTACTTGTAGGTAGGGATGGAAATAAGTATGCATGGTTAAGCGAAGGTAAATGAACTCCATTAATATGCCATTGGAAACTAACTTAAAGGTAATCTTAAGACTCTCTTGACTAACTCTTCTTAACTATATGTAGGATGATCATTTAGGTTTCTGTGGTGAGATATTTGTTCAGAACATGTCGGAAGAACCACAGTGATTTTCTTGTCGACGTTTCGGATCCATGTTCTTAACCGTCTTGTCAGGATAATGTGTGAAATTTATCTATACACTTGGAAACTATAAATCTTAGGCTATTGGAAGGATTGACTAGTTTCCTATATCTTTGATTGTGAAGTGTCACAATACTTAGGAGTGGGGGAGGGGTTTCCTGAGCTAAAAAAAACAAAAACACTAAAAATGGATCGTTTGTATAGAATGTCCATGAGAAGAGGAAGTAGGATTTCTGTCAAAATTCTGTCATACTATCTTTTTAAAATATCTCAGGCTATTATATCAACATTCATTTGTATTGGCATGATAAACTTTATACCGCTGACATAATTTTATGTGTATAATTAACAAGTTTGTTGTGCATTATACTTTACAGTTTTTTTTAATATATGTTTTTATCTAATACAAAGGGATACTGCTTACACTCAAATATTCCTTCTAAAAGTTACAGTTTGGTGACAAAGGAAACTAAAGATGGATGTTACAATCCTATCTTCTCTCTTGTTCACCATGCCTACCATAAATCTTCCAATATTAGTAATATGGGAGAATGTTCACTTACTATTGTATAGTTTTTACCATATGGAGGAATGGATGGAGTACCATATGGAGGACTGGATGGAGTACCATATGGGGGATTGGATGGAGTGTCGGATAAGGTATTGTATAAATGTTGCAACTGCAGATGCGATTTCCATGCTTTTGTTCAGGTATGATCAATGGGGTTTGATTATATTCATTGAAGTGATGAATTAATATTACTAAAAGTCATGTATCTATCTTTTACACTTGTTAAAAGGGAGAATTTAATTGATGATTTCATTTTATGATCATAATGTCCAAGTCTTAAACTTGGAAATTGAAAAAATCTTTTATGCGATTTGATTTAATCTCCAACTACTACATATCCTATACAGTTTTCCTATGACCATGAAATCCCTCACAAGAAACTTAGAGAAGATTTTGCAAAAGAATTTGAGCCTGCCAAAGAAATCAAGTCTGAGCCTGTAACACCTAGTCTTCCTCAAAAGGCCACGGTTACACCCTCTCCTCAGATTCCTACACCTTCTACCAAATGTGACATGACTTATACATCTACTAATAAGCCTAAGCCTTCATCTCTTGAACAATCTGATCAATTCCCAACTATTGAGAAATTGCAAAAAGAGAATGCTCAGTTGATCCAACGTCTCGCAGAACGTGAAACTGTGTATCATCATTTGCACCATGACAATGATGTCGTTCAAGCAAAGGTAAATTATCTTCAACATTTGGTCGATCAGATGAATACCACCAATCATAGTCTAAGGATGCAGTTGAAGAATTGAAAAAGGCCTAAGCCGAAGTCTCCAGGACATGAGGGAGAGGTCTCTAAAGCTAATCTACCCCCTCCTTCATAACTATAGTTATGTCTGGTGACCCATTTTTGTTGCAGAGGGACCTGGAAACTCTTAGGAATTGGAGAAATGATGACTCAGTGTTTTTCCCATTTTTCCTTTGTCCAAATCCCTTTTTGCACATGGAGATTGTACAGTTTATGTTTTTATTAGCTCTTTTTTAAGGTATTCTCCATCAATTTTCTATGGATCAACATAAGGTATGTGTAATTATCATTTATGATGAATTTATGATGGTTTATCCTTAATTGAGTAAGTACAATCTATTAATACTTGTCATTTGTTTGAAATAGGTCGAAAACGCAATCTAGCCCTTAATCTGACCCTTTTCTAGGAAGTGAACTTCGAGCTCAATTTGTGGGATGATGAAGTTGAATCAGAAAAATATGGCACATGGGTTTTGTGCCTAATATGCTTAATTAGGTCCCTTGTAGGCCATTTCCTGAAATTATGGATGGATTGAGAGCAGTTTGTGGCCCTTCATCCAGTAGCCGAATTTATATCAGATAGATCTGGCCCTCGATCCAGCCCTTGGAGAAAATTGTAGTTGTGGGTTGGCATATTCACAGGCTCTTCTTGGCGAATCGGACACATGGGTTTTTTTCATGCTCAAGCCCTCCAGCTATGGAAATCATCACATTTAAATTTGAGCAGTTGAGTTGACCTCTATTTTGAGTGCACAAAGTTGTTGAAGAGATGTTGTTTATTATCAAATTTTAATGAATTTATGTCTTAGAGAGAGCGTCGACCCTTTCAGTGGTCGACCTCTCAGCTATGTTATAAACTCTATAAATACTAGAGTCTCTCAGGATGAACACACACAATTTTATATATACAACCATTATCTTGAATTACTCTCTAAAAAATTTGTTTTGATATTAATACGAATGCTATGCTAAGTTTGTGACTGAATATTACGTTGGAGTAGTTCCACGACTGTTTGGGGGGCCCACCAGTGGTCTTGGTAGCTTGTTTATATTGTTGTACATTTACATTTTCACATCTAACTCTCATTTTGGGTTTCTTGTTGAAGTTATGTTACTATGTATATCTCTTTATATAATTTGTAGGTTGCTCCCTGAAGTTGTATGTTTATTACATGGTACTCACACTTGTCCATATTCAATTGTCCATACTCTGACATCTAACATATTTTCATGCAATTTGTGTTTTATTAGTTGATATATGTTCATAGCTATCTAATTGTGCAATCATAGCTTCTTTCCTTGTTTCATGAACTGTAGATTACTTCACATATTGGTTATTTAGGTAGTGTCTTTGACAACTACATTTACTTTATTAAGTTGCGAAGGTCAGTTACTTTTTGTAGATTCACATAAATTGTTAACTTTATTTCCAACACTAGAGTGATAGGATAGGAGTTGATTTCAAGTATTTTTGTACAAGGTTTATAGATTGTATTAATTCCAAGATTATGTATTGACATCTTCATAATGCCAAAGCTCTCCATAGACTGTCTTATTCATACTCTGCATTTCTATGTAGAAGTTAGCATCGAATTGATTCCACTTGAATTATCAGTAGTGATTATATTCCATCATGACATAATTCGACACCATAGACATAACCATTATATTTGAATACTGTCACAACACTCTTTTATTCTAGTTAGATAGATTAGTGTAAAATATATGATTTATTCCTTGTAGAACAGAATTAATCATGAGTTTTTGAAAAGATGCTTTAAGACTAGAGTTTACTTCAAAAAGTTGCTTTTGAAATATATCTTGTCTTTATAAACTCACTGTACATAGTTGTAGATTACTCTGTAAATTTAAAGTAAATCCCTTCATTATTTGAGTTTATTGGCATTAGATTAGATTAGGCTAGACTAGGATAGATTATAGCTCTAGACTTGCACATACAGTGTTGACACCTCAAAGCTTACAAGCCTCAGGTTGACAATTTAATGTTGAAATAGATAACATATATTTCACTTGACAATCATCACTAGTTCTTTTCTATTAATCAAATTTTTATTTATCTTGAGAATCAATTTTTCTCAATTTTAGATCATCTACTTTTACATTTGCACTTTCCACTATTTTGTGAAATATTATATTATAGCATCTGTAATCCTTTTTGTTTGGTGATTAAGCAACAAATATCCCCTCATCTGATATGGAATCAAATTTTCCTAGGTTATCATCATCCCTCTTAATATAACATTTTCTCCTAAAGAATCTAAAGTGTTTGAATGATGTAGGTATGCCAAACCATATCTCATAAGGTGTCTTTTCATGGTTAACTCTAAGTTATGCTCGATTGAGTATGTGAACTATTGTATATACTGCATCTCTCCAAAACTTATCTAGAAGTTTGGCTTCATTCAACATTGTTCCTGTAGCCTCTTGAATAGTTTTTTTTTTCCTTTCAACAAGTCCATTATGTTGAGGAGTTCTTGGAGCTGAAAAATTGTCTCTTGATTCCATGATATTCAAAAAAATTATTGAATTCATTAGAGGTAAATTCCCCTCCATTTTATGACCTCAAACATTTGATCTTGAGATATGTCTCATTCTCCACATAAGCTTTGAATTACTTAAAATTTTCAAATGCCTCTGATTTTTCTCCGAGGAAGTATACCCAGGTCATCCTTGTATACTCATCAATAATCATCATGAAGAAATGTTCTCCCTATATAATTATAGTCCTAGTAGGTCCACAGAGGTCAGTGTGAAAAAGCTCCAAGGGTTTTGATGTAGAGTATTCTTTTGTCTTGAATCTGACTTTCGTCTCCTTCCCAAGTTGGCAATGCTTACAAACAGGGTCAGAAGGTTTTATAATATTTGGCATATCCTTCACTGCTTCCTTTCTACTAGATTTGATCAGATTGTCAAAGCTCAAGTGTTCCATTCTTTTGTGCCACGGTCAACTTTCATCTACTTGACTCATGTAGCATTCTTCTTCTTTAATATCTAAAATTTATACGTTACTTGAGGTCCTTGGTGCAATAACTGCTAATTTTCCTGATTCTTCCTTCCCGATTTCACATTTCTGGGAGTAAAAAATGAGTAGATGTCCTTGATAACAAGTTTGGATTACACTTAAAATATTAGGCTTCATATTTTCAACTAGTATCTCATTTTCTACTTTATTTTTCTTGTTTCCCAAAGTGACTGTGCCTTTTCCAAGTATTCTGGCAGATACATTATCTCCAAATGTGAAACTTCCTTTTTCTTTCTTTGTCAGATTGAGAAATTTGTTTTATCTCCTGTCATATGCTTAGAGCATCCACTGTCAATATACCATTGACACTTTTTGTTCTTGGAATACATGGCTACTTTATTGTTACCTTTTCTTCCACATGTTTTTCTTTCCATATCTTTTTATCTTTATTGTTGGGAATTCTTGTCTTCAAGGATTACATTGGTAATCTATATTCACTAACTTTATGACCATAATTGTTGCACTTGTGACATTCAACATTGTAATATTGTAAATTAGAGAATGAATTATAGTTTATTTTCTCTACATTATTCTTGTTTTTCTTATATCTTTGGAGATTTTTAGGATTCTACTTTCTATAGGCTTTACAATGTATTGTTTTATGTCCAAAGTTATTGCAAGAGTAGCAATATCCAAGGAAGATATGTTGATATCTATTAGGGGGAGTCCTTTTGGTCAATGTTTATTTTTGTCTTCTTTTTATTTTGTAGGGGGTGTTGGAGCCACCTTTTTCAACTGGTTTAAATGTAATTTTTAAAGTCAAATGTTGGTCTTTAAGTTCTCTTTTGCTTTGTGACAGTAACCTACTAAAAATCTCAGTAGTCCTGACATGCGAAATAGTGAAGGATGTTATGTTTCATAAGTCACCACCTTTTATCGTTAAATGAAAATTTTTACTTTTTGTACCTCGGGATATCGCGCTTCAGGAGTTACAAGTCACAAGATTTACAAGCCCCAATGTGCGAGGTCATGAGAATTTTTTAGAAGCTTACCTAAGGTTAAATCCGAGAGTAAAATTCCTTAAACCCCAGTTAACTGTTGTCGGGATTTCACATCTCGGCATTCACTCTCCCCCAAAACATTATTGTCATAACTTAGATAGGTGAAGCTGCAAGACTTTTACATAAGTAACCTGGGTTAGAGTTAGGGGTGTTTAGTTTTGACCATGGTTAAAGTCTGTCGAGATTTCGCAACTCGGCATATGCACCTCCGATAATCTATACCTTTGAAACCCTGAGTGGAGAAATCACGATATTTCTCAAATATTAATTAATTAAAACACTTAATCCAATTTACCTTCTGGTTTAAATAGATCACATCATCGTGATCTCGGGATTTCGTGACTCAGCATATGCTCTTCCCGGAAACTATACCTTCGAAGCCCCGAGTCGCGAAGTCGCAATATAAATTAAAACATGATTAATTAAACACTTAATCCTGTTTACATTCTTGCTTAACTATATCTAATCATCACAATCTCAGATTTTAGAGGCTCGAAAGGTTAGAGTGAAAACTCCCGATACGGCGAACACCAAAAGGTTTATTAAAGTTTAAGAAATCCTAATTAAAGAAGCTAAGCCAACTTAATCAGTGTTTAATGAAAATAATAATATGCACAGTCTACGAGGTAAATTTAAATTTTCCTTGCGCCAACTTGTGTCACAAACCGTCGAAATTTATGGCATTAATTGGAAATGAGGTGAAGCGACAAGTAAGGATATGGTTTTTATTACTAAATCTGTCTCTAAAAATGATTTGACCATTCTTTTCATAAGGATGTCGAGGTTTTAAATGGTCGAAGATATATATCTTTTTCTTCAGTGTCACAAAGCTCATTTCTATTTTACGCAAAGAAGCTTTCCTCAATAAACTGATTTCTGTATGTATACATATTTTTATCACAGGAGAGCTAAATCAGAATCCCTCGTCATGGCTCCATGAAAAGCGGCCAAGGCAAGTGTTGAGATTTCAGGGCAAGGCTCGGATAACGTTTCTGATACTTTACCTCGAAGCGTCGATTCTATCAAAACCTGGTCATACATCTCCGAGGTTTTGCAGTCTGAGTTGGTGAACTGTTCAGATGAATCCAATGATAATGAGAAGGACGGCTTGGCCACCAAATACAAGATTGTCATTCAAGAAGAAATGCATAAAGTAGTGGCCAGGCCACGTCTTCTTCCTTACTATGACATGATCCAATGGGCACTAGACCATGTAGATATCGCGACCAAAACCATCATCAATGAGCATAAGGTCAGTATTGGGACCTTTAGACCAGAACAATTATAGGCGATGTACAAGTTGCCACCCACGTCAAAATTCACATACAATGCCGAGTTTATGGAGGATTTTAAACAGAAGGAATGCGAGCAATACGGAAAAAAATTATCTGATTTGGGGTCTCACACCCTGCGAAGTTCATTGCTGATAGCAACAGAATTTATTCCATATCTTCTTTGGAACCTGATCCGGATTATTTTCGGCACGAAATGAGATCGGAGATATAATAAATAAATGCACAGAGATATCGCAGATATTGAATAAAATAATAGAAATGTATCGGAGATGAAACCATAAACACAGATATATAGTAATACACGATTTCTATTAATGAAAGAAATGTACAGAGACTATAAAAATACAGAGTGAAAGACTTGCTAGAATGGTGGCAACTTATCTCTGAGAAGAGATGTGACGGCACTCGAATTTGCAAGAAGATGATTACAATGAGGCTCTGAAGGCATTTTTACAATAAGTAGGAATGAAAAAAACCCTAGACATCCAAAAACCTAACCCTGGGAGATGAAGCGACAAAAGTCATGTGGGCCTCGTTTGGGTAAGTGAGTACATCAACTTCCCGGGGTCGTAACTTTTGCATACGATCTTCGTTTTAGGTGTGTGATAGATCGTTGGAAAGGTATCATCGAGGAGATTCATTGTGGGGGATAAATCATGCCTTTGGCTATCATTGAGAACCCAGAACTCGAAAAACCTTCATTTGGGCCCTCAAAATGGCCCCGGAAGTTAAAACCTGCTAAAAATAGTAAATTGCCAAAATTTCCAGAAAGTCGTTTTGAGCCATTTGGAAAAGGTGGGTGGCCACCAATATCCACCTAGATCAGAACCACAGTTCAAATACATAGCAATGATGACCAGTTGATTGTATGGGAGGGAAGACACCACACATTGTTTCCTCCCATGGGTGTCTTTGATGCATACAGTCACGGAAGGTTGTTCCTTCGACTGGGCCAAACTATTGTCAAATAGTCTGACCAGTCAAATTACAGAATATTGGACACAAAGGGCGAGCAGGAAGGCCGATTCATTCTTTATGTCCGCATACATCATGGACACCGTGTGTTTCATGACGCCTTTTCCCTTAATGAGCTGGAGCTGGGCTCCATCGAATGTTGAGCCTATCCACATCTACCATTCAAAGATTTGGGAGGACAAGGCTTCAAATTTCATATATGAAATTTTCAATTGGGTAATGGTACTGATGCATGTCACCATATTCAGTAATCCACCACCCAGGATCTCAGATAGCATCGCGGCCAATTTGAGCAGTGTGGCCGACTAGTATGTGGAGGAAGAATTTTCATACATCAGGGTTTTCGGTGCTTCTGTCCCTCTGCATGCTCTACCATTATTTATACCCGATAGGCTGGCTTGTCACAAGATCACCAGGAAAACCATGATCGGTGGCATAAGCAAAGAGCTTAAAGGATTTTCAAAGAAGGTATGGCCACCTTTCGCCATTCATTTAACTACATATTCTTTATTATATTTTGGGCATGCAAAGGCCAAGGCAGCAGCCCTGGAAGATATTAAATTGGTTCACATCAAATTCAAGAAACACGATCCACACAGGGTCGTGAGTAATCACTTGGCTAGTTGTGGTCTTAAAAAATTTGAGCACGAGAATTCACCTCATGATGACATTTTTTGAGGCGTGAGATCTTATGCCGAGGTTTTGGCTTGGATACAAGCCCTGTTGGCCAAAGAGAGGGCCAATGTTTTCAAATTTCAAGAACATCGGTGGAGTTGCCTTCCCCCAGTATTACGGGGTGATAATCCAACGACCGTAGAGGTGCAACAAATGGAAGTCGAAGGCTCCAAAGATTCAACACCAAGTCAAGAAGAACACCAGGACAAGAAAGAGAAAATGGGGTGCCCAAAACAGGAAGCCGAGACTTATAACCCTCTAAGCGATCCAACCTTGTTTGTTACTCCAGGGAAATCATCTAAGCAGGTCGGCAATCCCATCGTTTCTGTTACCCCCCTACAGTCCACGAAAGGGGTCCTAGACACAGGTTGGATTTTTGGTGAAGAATTAACGCCTATAACAATGGAAGAGCTACCTTCAAATGAATTCTTCTTCGATAAGAAGAGAAAGGATATCGTGAAAAAATAACTTTACCAAGAGGCAGGTACAGTATCAAAGAAATTTAAAATTTTAACTGATGGGAGAGCTATGAAAAAGGAGGAATTTGCGACTCAAATAGAAAGAACATCGGGGGCTTTCTCTAAAGCCAACCAATATTCAATCGGGACCCTAAATGATTAGCTGAAGCGAAAAAATCGTTTGATCAAAACATTAGAGGATAAACTAGCTATAGCAAAGGCCGTTGCCAAAGATCAGGCGAATACAGGTTTGGAACAAGCTAGAGTAGATGATCAAAAGGAAATTGAGCGGCTCAAAGCCAATCTCGAAAAGACATATCTGGTGGCTCAGAGAAGTTAGATACAGGTAGGCCAACAAGGAGAATTGATAGAGTAGCTACAAGATAAATTAGACTTCGCTGAAAGCCAAGTAATCGATATCGAGATATTTCAATCTCAAGCTATAGAAATTAGAAAAAGAGTGTCGTCAACTCAATAAGGTCTACTTGCTAAGGTGGAAATGATTCAAAACAACTGCCATCTCATTGATTGAGTATTGGAAAACCTCACTCTCAGAGAAAAAGACGTTGGGGTGGCTCGGGTTGCTTTCCAGGAGGCTATTATAGCCACGACGAGAAGGGAAACATGCAGTAGTTCCAGGTTTTCTATCTCGGAGCAGACCCAAGGTAACATCCTGTTGAAAGAATGGGAGCATGACATATCCAAAGGTAGACAACAAGCTAAAGAGGTAAGAAAATCTTGTGAAGAAACCTTCAGTTTTCTAGACGAAAGTTGTTTGGGTTCCGATGATGAAAGCAGCACTGAAATACTGGGCGAGATCAATACAGCCAAGAATCTACTCAAGATCAAGAAAAATGAAGAAAGAGAATTGGCTGAAATATCACACGGGAAGATATAATACAAATAGATAAATGGCTAATTAAACCGAGTGTACAATTATGTTCTATCAGTGCCAAAGACCAACAGGTGGAAGGAAAATTGCCATAGTTGGCGAAGGATTGTTACACTTTCGAGGCCAATATTCAAGAAGAACCTTCTAAGTTGATATCCCAGCTGGTGGAGAAGTGCGTCATTTGCACAGAGCATGCGAAGAGACAGGTTTCCGGTACCAAATAAGGACAGAAACAAAGAACTGAAACGTTTAATCTCCTTTGTTGTAACCAAAAACCTCTGGAACAATTGAGATTCCAGACTATAGAAATTTGTATAAATATACATTTTGAAGAAAGAACAGAGGCTGGACCTATTTTTGTTGATTGTAATAGAGACTCTCCTTTCTAAATATTAATACAAAGCAATCAGAAGACTCCTGATTCCTTCAAGACTTTGTTATGAGTTTGTTTCCTCTCTGATTTCTTGTTCAATTTCATTTCACACATATATGTTTGATGAATGTCACACCGCAATTTAGTAAAACCTCTACTGTGGTGATTAATTTTAATTGTCTACATAGTTTATAGTTTTTCCTCTGTATCGGCTATTAGCAGATACAAGACCTATGGACTCATTAGATTTTCATATTTTATGCATTCGTCAGATTTCTTCTCACCTTTTTCTTCTTCTGTTTACAGGGCGAGATTCTCCCTTGATAGGAGCCTCAGATTATAAACAACTTTACGTTTTTCTCACATTTTCACACACACCAATTATTTACTAGATAAAACAGTTACGGGAAAAGGCCTTTGGTTCGTAATTTATCTTTTACATTAAATCATATAGTTCTCTTTTATACGATCGAATTTAGACAACATCTAAAACTTTGAAACTTTATTTTACTTTCACTGTTCCTTTATGACTGTCCCCATTGTAAGACAACCTAACATTGAGATCGGTTTATCGAACCAAACACATATCTCTTTGAACCTTTTCGATACTATTCTTAAAAAAACCAATACCCGGGTAGAACTTGAGCATTCGTGGGCTGCGATCAAGTAGGATATAAACATCCAGGAACAGTTGGAGGCTAGACAACGACAACCTATAAATTAGCCTTAGCTTCCTTTCTCAAAGGTTGATGCTCTCCTCCTTATTACTCTTCAATCACTTTCGGATGCCTAGACACTGTACCTTCTAAGCCTTAGGTACAAACTCTGGAACAACATCCTTTTGGCACCGTCGTCGGGGAACGAAGTTATGAAACCTTTTCCCTGGGAAGAACGACATTCTCGCAAGTTTCACCCTTTGATAGTGAACAAAGAGTGAACACCCTTTAAAGTATTTTCTTATCTTTCACTTGGTGACTCCACATTTAAAATAAGCTAGTATCTAGTCGAAGGAATACCATACAAAACCCAAAGGGAAAATAGACCACGCCTGTTTCCGATCCTGAAAAAATACTGAAAACTAGAGGTCCCCTTAAGCCAACTACTGTAGTGTACCAACTTAAGTACACACAACCCGAGATCAAGAGTTCATTTGAACCTTCAACTTCGCACAGTTCCCCTCCCAAAACCATCAATCCAACTTTAGATCTCTCTGAGATTAAAAGTGAAACCCATTCGTTAACCGCTGACACATACAGAGGTAAAATCCCTGCAGTGGATTTATCAGAGATCAATATCCCACCAACTTTTTAGTTAGATCTCACGACCTTAATAGATCTTTGAGAGCATACCTTACACTTAGATTACACTCCCACAGGTTCCCCTAATTACATTTCTTGCAAGTCCGAAGAGCCAAGTCCTTGCATCACTTATCACCCATCTTTGGTTTTCTCATCTCATGAAGAAGCTAAAGATTCGCTTTTAGTGTTCTAGAACCCTCTATACAATACACTATTTCCCTATCCAGTAGTACCAATGGTGGCCGCCGAAGGAGGAGGTGGAGGGGTTTTCGGAGGTGGTGGAGTTTTAGGAGGTGGTGGGGCTCCAGGAGGAGTAGGAGGCCAAGGGCCTCTTCCCCCTCCTAGAGTTTTCACTAAAGTGGCTGCAAGATATGCGCCTTTGGTTCTACCTGTCCCTCTTCATGACCTTCCTGAAAATTATATAAAAATCCTACCTAAGTTTACAAGAGAAGGAGAATTGACCACAACCAAACATATAAACTTTTTTGATCAGTTTGCAGATATCCTAGGTCTCGAGCACGAAGACGTGTATTCGAGGTTGTTTGTTCAAACTTTCGAAGGACAGGTATGAACCTAGTTTCGAAGGCTACCCGCAGGATCGATATTATCCTATGATGCCCTAGAATATGCCTTCCTTAGACAGTGGGGAAAAAGGAAAGACCACTTGTATTATTTGACCAAGTTCGTATCTTTAAAGAAAAAGAATTCGAAAACAGTTATGGAATTTATTCAAAGATTTAATAAGTTGTATAATAAAATCCCAGCCGAAGTTAAACCATCCCAACCTGCAGCCAAAGTAACCTTCGCAGGATCTTGCGAACCCGATTTTTCCCTTCTCTTAAGAGAAAGAAGAGGGGCTACCCTAACCCGAATGCAGGATGATGTTGTGGAAATCGAATCTAACATGATGGATTGTGGCAAATTGAAAGCTAAGGTAGAAATGGAAAACCAAGAAACCAGATGTTTCAGGGAACAAGTCGGACTCTTAGGATCTAATAGATCCATAGACAACAAAATGAATGATATGGCTAGGATAATTAAGGAATTGTCAAATAAAATTTCTAGGATGGAGTTGGATCAATCTAAGGCCAATCCTTTCATTATAAGGGAATTCATGAGAAACCCCAATCTTCAAAATCAACAAATACAGACTAAAAATGGAGATCAGAAAATTCAAACCCCTTTAAAAAATGAAAATTTTATAGGAGGAAATGACCTGGAAGATTTTGAGGGTCTGGAAGAAGATGTGGAAAATTTGGGTGACGACTGCACTCAACCTTATGTAACTAAATAAGATTATGAGAAGTCTTTAAACGCACAACAACCCTCATATACAAATGATGACATAAACAATATAGATGTCCCTGACTATCAAGAAGTAACTGATTCAATAATGGCCGAAGTCCAGCCTAGATATAACCTGAGGTCTAGAAACAAATCTGCGTTGATTCCTCAACCCAAGAAAATTCTCCCTAGAGGTGAAGTATACGTGCCAGCCCCAAAAGAAACTGAAACATATACTAACAAAATAAAAGGGGTAGACTTGTTGGATCCTAAAACCAAGGAGGTTGAGACCCAAATAAGGGAAACCAAGACATCTAAGGCACCCACACCGGTAAATAAAATCACGAGTAATAAATCATCTCAAACAAATAAGTTGGATAAGAGAGAGTCTGATATTTCAACCAGAGAAATGGAAAAAGGTAGTGGCGGTTTTAGTTTTGAAAATGATATAAATAGGATCAAAATATCGATCCCTCTGGTTGAATTAGCAAAGAATCCTGCATATCATAAGCAGATAACCAAAGTGATAGGTTGTTTGGATCAAGAAAGTCAATCAGACGTGATAAACTTGGAATATGATAAGCCCAATATCACTTTTGGTCCACATTTTGAGGGTGCCAGAGACATCGTCACTCCTTTCTATATCACCCTAAATTTTCATGATCGACTACTGCATAACTGCATGCTAGACTCTGGAGCTTCACATAATGTGATGCCCAAAACTATTATGGATAGATTAGGCCTCGAGATCACCAGGCCTTACAGAGATCTCTACTCTTTTGATTCAAGAAGAGTTAAGTGCATGGGTATGATAAAATATTTAGTAGACACCCTTGCATAGGTCCCAGTCAAAAGCATCCTGATGGATGTAGTTATTGTTAATATCGCCCCAAATTATGGTTTACTGCTATCAAGGTTGTGGGGAGCCAAACTTGGTGGGTCCCTCCAATTGGACATGACTTACGCCACAATTCCTGTGTTTGGTGGACAACTTACTCAGTTATATAGGGAAACAAGGTTATCCTATACAGTGAGCGATCCTCAGAATCCTAACAATTTTCCTGTTTACATTGTTGATCAAGATCTGGGAAATTGTATTTTTCCTTTTGATGATGTTATAGATAGTTGTGTAGAAGAAAATTACATAGATGAGAAAGAATCATAAAATATGCATAGCACTGGGATCTGGAAAATGTTTTTTGATGGTGCCCTATCATGTGAAGGAGCAGGTGTAGGGGTACTTTTTGTGGCACCTGAAAATAAATTTGTTGGCCCCTTCTCTTACAGGCTTCAATGGGATATAGACTACACCAACAAAGTATGTGAGTATGAATCCTTAACATTAGGATTGGAAGCTACCAGGAAGTTGAACATAAAGAACTTGGAAGTATATGGAGACACAGAGTTGATAGTCAAATAGGTAAATCGACAATACCAGGCCAAGCACCTGAGATTGAGATCATACAGAAATTGTGCCTGGGATCTAATGGAAAATTTCTTCTCATCTATAAATATCCACTTCATCCCACACACTAAAAATTTCCAGGTCGATTCATTAGCTAAGGCAGCCTCGACGTTCGCTCCCCCTACAACTTTTAAATTAAAATACCACATAGAGGTAAGGCACAGACCATCCATCCCAAACAACATACAACACTGGCAGGTTTTTGAGGATGACGAAAAGATCAGGAAATTCCTTGAAGCAGTGAGCAACTTTTCTGAAACTCACATTGATCAAGAGAATCAAAATGATCACATATGGATCATGCAAGAAGGAGAGGACCCTCAAGATTTCCAGGAAAAGATTGAAAATCATCGCATCCTGGTTCTAAAGAACAATCAGATTCTGAAAGGAATGATCCCCCTGGAAAGACTGTTTGATCAGAATGACATACCCTTGAAATCCACCCTGCAACCCCAACTAGAGGAGGTTGAATACTATGATGTAGGGACCAAATAAGAACCTAATATGGTAAAAATATCAAAGTACCTTCCTCCTAAGGTAAAAATCATGTATAGAGACTTGCTCGGACAGTATAAAGATGTTTTCATTTGGTCTTACAAAGAGCTGAGAACCTACGACACCATTGTAATCAAACACAAGATACCCCTAAAATCTGGTGTGAAACCCTTTTGACAAAAAATCAGACAGATCAACCCTATTTTATTGCATATGGTTGAAAAGGAAGTTAAAAATATCTTGGATGCAAAAATAATAATACCTCTAAGATATTCCGATTGGGTAGCAAACCTAGTCCCGGTCAGAAAGAAGAGTCAGGAGATTAGACTGTGTGGCAATTTTAGGAATCTAAATAAGTCCTCCCTCAAAGATAACTACCCTCTACCCAAAATGGATAAAGGTAGTTGGGGCAAATAGAATGTCGATGATCGACGGTTTCTCTGGGTATAATCAAATTGTCGTAAATGAACTAGATTAAGAGAAAATAGCTTTCACTACCCCTTGGGGTACTTTTATGTATGATAAAATGCCTTTTGGTCTAATGAATGCAGGCGCTACTTTCCAACGTGCCATGGACATCGCTTTCATCAGTGAAAAGGATAAATTTGTGTTCATTTATCTTGATGATCTAACTATTTTTTCTAAATCTGATGAAGATCATCTGGTACATCTCAAGCAAACATTTGAGAAATGTCGTAAGTTTGGTTTGTCTTTAAATCCCAAAAAGTCCCACCTCACCATGCAAGAAGGTAAACTCTTGGGGCATATTGTATCTCGAGACGGTATTAAAATCGATCCTAAAAGAGTTGAGGCTATAAATATTCCTAGGAATGTAAAAGAAATTTAGTCATTTTTAGGAAAAATAAATTTTTTGAGGAGATTTATTCTGAACTTTGTTGAAATCGTGAAATTGATCACAGATATGCTAAAGAAAAACAATCAAGTGAAATGGACAGTAGAATCCAAAGCGACATTTGCACATATAAAGAAATTCATAAGTGAGGCACCTGTACTGGCAAGCCCTGATTATCTAAAAGATTTTCTTATTTTCTCGTTTGCCTCTGAACACACAATCGCCACGGTACTCCTCCAAAAAAACGAAGAAGGTTTCGAACAACCGATAGCCTTTTTTAGCAAGAGTCTTAGAGACATAGAAATTAAATACGATATAATGAAAAAGCAAGTGTATGATATGGTGAAGGTGTTGAAAGCATTCAAAACCTATGTGTTGCATTCCAAGATAATCACGTATGTACCTACCATTTCTGTAAAGGATATTTTGGTTCAATCTAACAGTGATAGAAAAAGGGGATGATGGCTTGCCAAAATTCAAGAATTTGACCTGGATATAAAACCAATGAAATTGGTAAAAGGACAAGGTTTTGCCAAACTCTTAGCAGAATCAAATTTCAGAGCTCTCAGTATAAATGACTTACAAGGATATGGAGGTGTGGACATGAATGAGTTTGATGAGCTAACAAGCACTGTCAGAATCAAAGAGAAGTTTGTCTCATCAGACTGGTACAAAAACATAGTGTCATATCTGATGAAATTGAAATGCCTGAGTGATTTATCCCCATCCAAAGCTAGAACGCTAAAATTACATGTGGTCAAATACTATATATCTGATAATCAATTATATTAGAAGGACCCACTAGGTTTCCTATTGGTCTGTTTAGTCGAATCAGAAACCTAGAGGGTGATAAGCGAATTTCACGAAGGAGTCTATGGGGGACACCACGCTTGGAGGGCGACAACTTATAAGATCCTGAGGGCAAGGTATTATTGGCCAAAACTTTTCTCAGACGTAAACACCAAAGTTAGAGCCTGTAACCCATGCCAACCGTTCCCATGCAAGCATAAACTCCCAGCGCTACCATTGGTGCCAGTCAAAATGGAAGCCCCTTTCTAGCAATGGGGAATAGATTTTGTAGGTGAAATCAACCCCCATTCTAGTGCTCAACACAAATGGATCATGATTGCCACAGATTACTTCACTAAATGGGTGGAGGCTATTCCAACTAGAAGGGCATCAGATTCGGTGGTAATAGACTTCTTGGAAGACAACATTTTGTCTAGATTCGGCTACCCCTGAAAAATAGTCACGGATAACGCCCAGGCTTTCAAGTCTATGGCTATGATCAACTTTTTCCAGAAATACAATATTGTACTCGGTCATTCCACAGCTTATTATCCCCAAGGAAATGGACTAGCTGAGTCTTCAAACAAGATTATGATAAATGTAATTAAG
This sequence comes from Picea engelmannii, assembly GCA_009831015.1. NCBI lineage: Eukaryota > Viridiplantae > Streptophyta > Pinopsida > Pinales > Pinaceae > Picea > Picea engelmannii. The sequence continues at coordinate 219,331 of ML803949.1, forward strand.
AAAGTGTTGGATGATAATAAAAAATCTTGGCATGTGCATTTGAAATATGCCTTATGGGCGAATCGGATAAGCATGAAAAAAATCTATCAGCACCTCGCCTTTCCAAATGGAGTACGGGACCGACGTGGTATTACCAATAAATCTAGTGCTCCCCATGATGAAATTATGGCAAGATGAGAAAGAAGAACCGAATCATGTTACCAGAAGGATAAATCAACTAATTGAAGTGCAACAACACAGGGTCAAAGTAGACGAAAGGTTGCAAAAATACCAAGATGATATGAAAATGTTATTTGACCGTAAGGCAAAAGACAGAGAGTTTCTCCTGGGAAATTTGGTCTTGAGATGGGATACTAGGAAGGAAGACTCAGCTAAACACGGTAAATTTGATCATATTTGGTATGGACCATTTAGATTCCCAGCTCCTGAAGGAAAGAATTTGTTTCTATTATAAAATCTGGACGGTAAAATCTTCAATGCCCTTGTCAACGGGTGTTATTTAAAACATTATATGCAATAACTAGTTCCACAAAAAACAAATTCCACTGTATATACCTGTTTTTGTTTTCTTTTTTCATAATTTATTTTTGGTAAGCGCACTTTCACCAATAATTAATCAGGTCAGTGATTTTTGTAGAAATAGAAATACGAAATTTTCAATACATTAAAAAAATAAAAAATAAAAATAAAAATAAATAATATATATAAAAAAATAAAAATATACCTAATACTTTTCGCATTTTTCCCTTTCAGAATTCTGGTTGCAGCCCAAACGAGCAAAAAGGGTAAACAAAAGCTCCTATATCGGAAAATAAATTCGCCAAAACAGGTGATAGAAAAGGTTTTCTGTTATTATAAAATGGTAAGGTAAGGGTATGAATTCCTGAGAATTTTATTTTTCTAACAAAGATCTTCATAACCTTGCAATGGTCTCATGAATATAATGTTTTTCGCTTGAATAAGAACAACTACTCACTCTGGGCCCTAAGAATTTTCACTTAAAATAAAGATAGGAGGTAGTTAAAATAAGTAGAGAAAATAAAGCCTCTCTGAAAAGGGATTTCAAGAGTCAGTTTTAATTTTTGACCCTTGTCTTTCAGTTTACAGATCTCTATCCGTCACCCTTCTTTCTGTTCTCATATTTACCTTCATGAAAATCCAAGCATCTTCACAGGTTTGCATACATGGGAAGAAGAGATGACGTGTTAACTTTGAAAGTTGCGAAGAAGATTTTGGAAAGTAAGCTGGTATTCACAACTCCTCAGTCTCTTACTAAACAAAGTGATGCATAGGTTGATCCTGACTATTCTAGGTTTTTCAACAGTTTCAAAAGATTGAGGCGTGCTTGAAGGAAAACCCCTAGAAATAATTTTTTCCCCTTTTCCTTGCGGGCTAAGGTGTGGTGAACGTTAAGAGAGGATTGGTACCAAGTAATCAAAGTAAGTTGATAGACCTCCATTGAAAAAATATTACACAGATATTACCCCTCATACAAACTGATTGCCCCCACTTTGTGTTCTAAAAAGTAAGTTATAGGACAGATGGTGAAAGGAAAGTCATATTTAATTGTCCATCTAGCCCAAAAAGACGATGAAAGGAAATTCAAAAATGATTGCCTTCGTCTCAGCATTAAAATGCATAAATATATTTCGAAGTGGTGAAAGGAAATTCAGTAAAAAAGGGTCAGATAAGTTCACCGAGGTACTGAACAGGCCCACTGGCAGTGAAACAATGTCTGAGATATCTGTAAGGCTGTTATATGTGAATCTCACTCTACTCTGGTAACCAATTTTTCTTGAAACTAGATCTACATCCTAAGTTCAGACAGGGCTCCTCGATTAAAAACATGTAATAAACTTTGTTTGATGAAAACCAAAAGCCACAAGATCTGTTGGATTTCCTAGGACTATATTTATTGTCCTAATGCAGACCTAAATTCAGTAAAGAGAAAGACAAAGTCGTGAAAGGGACTGCAACTGGGTGTGAAGCGTATTTGAGTTTTGAAAATCTTTTCACAAGTAAAAGACAAAATCTCTTTTTCCCTCTGTATCCTTTTCCTAGGAACAGTTTCACTGGAATAAAGCCTTTGACTCCATTTACCCAATATAGGCATGTGGTCTATTGTTCTTCTCGTCTTGCAGGAAGACGAAATACCTAGTTGGAGCCTATGTTGGAGCCGCCTTTTTCAACTGGTTTAAATGTAATTTTTAAAGTCAAATGTTGGTCTTTAAGCTCCCTTTCGCTTCGTGACATTAACCTACTAAAAATCTCAGTAGTCCCGACATGCGAAATACCGAAGGATGTTATGTTTCATAAGTCAACACCTTTTATCGTTAAACAAAAATTTTTACTTTTTGTACCTCGAGATATCGCGCTTCGACATTTACAAGTCACAAGATTTACAAGCCCTGATGTGCGAGGTCGTGAGAATTTTTTAGAAGCTTACCTCAGGTTAAAGCCGAGAGTAAAATTCCTTAAACCCCAGTCAACTGCTGTCGATATTTCATGTCTCAGCGTTCACTCTCTCCAAAAACATTACCGTCATAACTCCGATAGGTGAAGCCACGAGACTTTTACATAAGTAACACGGGTTAGTGTCAGGGGTGTTTATTTTTTACCATGGTTAGAGTCTGTCGGGATTTCACGACTCGGCATACGTACCTCCCAAAAGCTATACCTTTGAAACCCCGAGTGGCGAAGTCGCGATATTGCTCAAATATTAATTAATTAAAACACTTAATCCAGTTTACCTTCTGGTTTAAATATATCAAATCATCGTGATCTCGGGATTTCATGACTCGGCATACGCTCCTCCCAAAAACTATACCTTCGAATCCATGAATCGCGAAGTCGCGATATAAATTAAAACATGATTAATTAAACACTTAATCCTATTTACGTTCTTGCTTAACTAAATCTAATCATTGCGATCTCAGGTTTTAGAGGCTCGAAAGGTTAGACTGAAAACTCTCGATACGGCGAATGCTGAAAGGTTGATTAAAGTTTAAGAAAGCCTAATTAAAGAAGCTAATCCAGCTTAATCGGTGTTTAATGAAAATAATAATATGCACATTCTACGAGGTAAATTTAAATTTTCCTTGCGCCAACTTATGTCGTGAACCATCAAAATTTATGGCATTAATTGGAAATGAGGCGAAGTGACAAGTAAGGATATGGTTTTTATTGCTAAATTTGTCTCTAAAAATGATTTGACCGTTCTGTTCATAAGGACGTCAAGGTTTTAAATGGTCGAAGATATAGATCTTTTTCTTCAGTGTCACAAAGCTCATTTCTATTTTACACAGAGAATCTTTCCTCAATAAACTGATTTTTGTATGTATACATATTTTTATCGCAGGAGAGCTAAATCAGAATCCCCCATCATGGCCCCACGAAAAGCGTCCAAGGAAAGTGTTGAGATTTCAAGGCAAGGCTCGGATAATGTTTGTAATACTTCACCCTGAAGCATCGATTCTATCAGAACCTGGTCATACATCTCCGAGGTTCTGCAGTCCGAGTTGGTGAACTGTTCATATGACTCCAGTGATAATGAGAAGGATGAATTGTCCACCAAATACAAGATTTTCATCCAAGAAGAAATGCATAAAGTAGTGGCCAAGCCACATCTTCTTCCTTACTATGACATGATCCGATGGGCACTAGACCATGTAGATATCCCAACCAGAACCATCATCAATGAGCAGAAGGTCACTATTGGGACCTTTAGACCATAAAAATTACAGTTGATGTACAAGTTTCCACCCACGTCGAACTTCACATACAATGCCGAGTTTCTGGAGGATTTTAAATAGAAGGAATGCGAGAAATATGACAAAAGCTTATCTGATTTTATTGAGGATTGGGTTTCACACCCCGTGAAGTTCAAGGTCGATAGCAACAGAATTTATTTTGTATCTTCTTTGGAACCACAGTTCAAATACATATCAATGATGACCTGTAGATTGTATGGGAGGGAAGACACCACACATTTTTTCCTCCCATGGGTGCCTCTGATGCATACAGTCACAGAAGGTTGTTCCTTCAACTGGGCCAAACTATTGTCAGATAGTTTGACCAGTCAGATTACAGAATATCGGACATAGAGGGCGAGCAGGAAGGCTGCTTCATTCTTTATGTCCACATACATCATGGATGTCGTGTGTTTCATGATGACTTTTCCCTTAATGAGCTGGAGCTGGCCTCCATCAGATGCTAAGCCTATCCATGTCTACCATTCAAAGATTTGGGAGGACAAGGCTTCAGATTTCATATATGAAATTTTCAATTGGGTAATGTTATCGATGCATGTCACCATCTTCGGTAATCCACCACCCAGGATCTCAGATAACATCGCAGCCAATTTGAGCAGTGTGGCCGACTGGTATCTGGAGGAAGAATTTTCATACATCAAGGATTTTGGTGCATCTGTCCCTCTACATTCTCTACCATTATTTATACCTGATAGGATGGCTTGTCTCGAGATCACCAGGCAAACCATGATCGGTGGCATAAGAAAAGAGGTTAAAGTATTTTCAAAGAAGGTATGGCCAACTTTCCCCATTCATTTAATGACCTATTCTTTATTATATTTCAGGCGTGCAAAGGCCAAGGCAGTAGCCCTGGAAGATATTAAATTGGTTCACATCAAATTCAATAAAAACGATCCACACAGGGTCGTGAGTAATCACTTGGCTAGTTGTGGTCTTAAAAGATTTGAGCACGATAATTCACCTCATGATGACATTTTTCGAGGTGCGAGATCTTATGCCAAGGTTTTGGATCAGATACAAGCCATGTCACCCGAAGAGAGGGCCGATGTTTTCAAATTCCAAGAACATTGACATAGTTGCCTTCCCCCAGTATTACGGGGTGAGAATCCAACAACCATAGAGGTGCAGCAAATGGAAGCTGAAGGTTCCAAAGATTCAGCACCCAGTCAAGAAGAACACTAGGATAAGAAAGAGAAAACGGGGGCCCTGAAATAGGAATCTGAGACTTCCAACCCTCCAAGCAAGCCAACCTCGGTTGTTACTCCAGGGAAATCATCTAAGCAGGTCGGCAATCCCATCGTTTATGTTACCCCCCTACAGTCCACGAAAGGGGTTCCAGACACAGGTTGGGTTTTCGGTGAAGAATTAACGCCTATAACAATGGAAGAGATACCTTTGAATGAATTCTTCTTCAATAAGAAGAGAAAGGCTATTGTGAAACAAGAAATTTACCAAGAGGCAGGTATAATATCAAAGAAATTTAAAATTTTAACTGATGAGAGAGCTATGAAAAAGGAGGAATTTGTGACTCAAATAGTAGGAACATTGGGGGATTTCGCTATATCCAACCAATATTCAGTTGGAACCCTAAAGGATCGTTAAAGAGAAAAAATCGTTTGATCAAAACATTAGATGCTAAACTAGCTACAACAGAGGTCTCTGCCAAGGATCAAGCGAATACAGGTTTGGAACAAGCTAGAGTACCTGATCAAAAGGAAATTGAGCGGATCAAATCCAATCTCGAATAGACATAGTTGATGGCTTAGACAAGTCAGACACAAGTAGGCTAGAAAGGAGAATTGATAGAGAATCTACAAGCCAAATTAGACTTCACTGAAAGCCAAGTAATCAATATCGGGATATTTCAATCCCAAGCTATATAAATTAGAAAAAGAGTGTCGACATCTCAACAAGGTCTACTTGCTAAGGTGGAAATGATTCAAAACAACTGCCAACTCATTGATCAAGTATTGGAAATCCTCACTCTCAAAGAAAAAGATGTTGGGGCGGCTCAGGTTGCTTTCCAGGAGGCTATTATAGCTAGGACGAGAAGGGAAACAGATAGTAGTTCCAGGTTTTCTATCTCAGAGCAGACCTGAGGTAACATCTTGTTGAAAGAATGGGAGCATGACATATCGGAAGGCAGACAACAAGCTAAAGAGGTAATAAAATCTTTTGAAGAAACCTTCGGTGTTCTAGATTTAAGTTGTTTGGGTTCCGATGATGAAATCAACACTGAAATACTGGGCCAGATCAATATAGCCAAGCATCTGCTCAAGATCAAGGAAAATGAAGAAAGAGAATTGGCTGAAATATCACAAATAACCCAAGCAGATATAGTCCAAATAGATAAATGGCTAATTAAACAAAGTGTACAATTATGTTCTATCAGCGCCAAAGACCAACGGGTGGAAGGAAAATTGCCACAATTGGTGAAGGATTTCTACACTTTTGAGGCCAATAATCAAGCAAAACCTTCTAAGTTGATATCCTAGCTGGTGGAGAAGTGCGTCATTTGCA